>PVJX010021198.1:0-32255 GCA_004027295.1 Dolichotis patagonum
TAAATAAATTAGAGGTGATTGATTTTTTGCAGTATTTTATATATTGTAGATGTCAGTCTTTTACCTGAAGCACAGCTGGCACAGTTTCTTCCTTCTTTGTGGGTTGTCTTTTTACTCTGTTGGTGATTTATTTTATTGTGAAGTGGCTTTTTAATAAGATGAGATCCCAGTTCAACGACTTTGATAATATTGTAATATTTCCTTTGCATTTTTTTTTATTTTGAGAGAGGGTCCCTAAGCTGCCCAGGCTGGGGTGGAACTCTGCATCCCCTGCCTCACTCTCCCAAGAGTGCTGGGGTTCAGGTATGCACCAGCATGCCTGATTCATATTGTGTTTTTACAGACTGTAAGAAGCTAATATGGTGACTTGACTGTTTCAATATAAACATTTACATGTTCAATCTACCTATCTCAACACCTAATTTTACTTTACTTATGAAAATTTAAGATATTAGACAAACCTACTTAATAGTTTTAAGTTATTTCTTTGTCAAAGAAAATCCTAAATACTGCACTGGAAACACAGAAAGCAATAGATGTTGTATCTTAAATTTACAACAAGGATAAATATTATAAATATTATCTTGATTGGCTAAGAACATAGGAAAAAGCTATATTAGCATCTTGAAAGTCATCTTTACTTTTACCAGCCAACTTAAAATTAATGTATTTGTTAGAGATTTACATAAATCACACACACAAGGCATTTGGGTTACTCCAGCGCCCACTTATCAATAAGCCAATTTAAAGAGAACTTTTGAGGGATTTTTATCATATGGATATATTATATTACATAACTCACAAGTAGTTGACAGACATATGTACATTAGCTAAGTTTACATATAACCTTTCTGTCACTATATATGAAGGTTTTTATTTTATGTAATATTGATTTCATGTTTCAACAGCAATGGTTGGGCTTGAAAGAGATATTTAATGTTCCACATAAGTTTGGTAACAGTTGTGAATAAGCATATTTTTCAGTAAAACACACACAGATACACACACACACACACACACACACACACACACACACACATTACAGCCCGAAAAAGGAAGAAAGAAAAAAGAAAAGAAAAAGAGGGAGAAATTTTCCCCTAAAGTGGTCCCCTTGGGTCTGAGTGACTACCAAACACAAAAGGACTCCTTTCTATGCATCGTGATTTCTTCTCTTCAATCTCATTATGGCACAATTTATACAAAATATTTAAGAAGAAATATGGTTTAAGGGGCTGGGGATTTAGCTCAGCAGCATAAACGTCTGCTTTGCAAGTGCAAAAAAAAGAAATAAAGAATAAAGTTTGAGTACAACTATGACACAAGTAAATAGTTCAAATTAGTAAGAAGATATTTCTAATAAGAAAAGTCACAACACAGATCATTTCACTGGTAAATTAAATTGGACCAGTCCTTCAGAAATTGTTTCAAAACATGGGGAATGAGAGAAGGCTTTTTCCAACTCCTCTGTGAGGCCAGTATTTTTGTGATACCAAGGTCAGACAAGACATCAGAGGAAAAATAAGATTACAAATCGTGACTCCTACACACAGACACAGATATAGCAGCACTTAAAATATTAGCAAATTTAACCCTATAACATATAAATAGAATAATACACAATGATCAAGTGAGATCAATCCCATGAATTTAAGGTTGCCTTAATATTCAAAATTCAGTTAATCTATTATACAATAAGTGTACACTAAAGGAGTAAAGTCACATGATTTTCTCAGTAGATGCAAAAAGTATTTGAAAAAAAGCCTCAGTAAACTAGGAATAGAAGGAAACTGAAAAAGGGTATCTCAGGTACTTTCTCATTGCTGGGGCAATATCTGACACCCACGAGTTAAAAGAGGAAAGGTTTATTTTGAGTTTTGAGTTAGGTGGTTGTAAGGCAGTGTGGCATGGCAGGCAGGAAGCAAAGAGGGTTTAAGGGAGGAAGGAGGATGAATATATACCTTTCCAGGCCACAGCCACCACGACTAACCTCCTTCCCAATAGGCTTTAGATGCTAACATCATACCCAGTTATAATCTAGTCTCATATAACCATAAATAGTATCACAAATTCATGATCCAGTATCACATATCCACCATCCAGCCTCCTCCCAAAAGCTACCAAAAGCTCATGAGACTTGGCGGGTCAGCATCCGGATACAATGTAAGCCATAACAAAGGATATCAAATGGAAACTCAAAGCTAGCGTAGTACACGATGTTGAAAAAAAATGAAGATTGATAACAAACCACAATTGGTTACTTTTCCCACTACTGTTTAAACTTTTATTGGATTCCTTCCCTTGGTTGGTGAATAAGGTTAAAATAAATTAAATGAATATGGTTGGAAAAAATTAAAGCTACCTTTATTCTAGAAAACAAGAAATGTGCAAACACTACTAACACAAAATCAGTATACAAAATAATTATTTCTACACACTAACAATTACCAATTTGAAAATGGTATTAAGATACAATTCCATTCACTGTAGTATCAAAAAGAATAAAATACTTAGGATTAAACTCAACAAAAGCATCACAAGTCTTGTACACTATTAACTATGAAACACTGTAGAGAAATGCCAGAGAAGATAATAAATGGAGACACAGCCCATTTTCCTGGATTGAAATGCTCCTTGTGACAAAATGGCAACTGTACTTAAATTGCTCTGTGCCTTCAAGTCAATTCTTATGAAAATCCCAATAGAAAGTGACGTATGCTCCTTGTTATGGTGTAGGTCTAAAATGTCACCCAAAAGTCTCACAGGTTTAGTGGTGGATGCTCTAAGAAGGTGACTGGATCACAGGCATCATACTTGTCAGTGAATTAATCTACAGATGAGCTCATAGCTGAAGGTACTGTTTGGCGGTGGGGCATGGTCCAGCTGAGGTGGGGTCAGGGGATGTGACCTGGAAGTGTGTATACTGTTTCTTGTGTGTATGTAGTACTGATAATTGAACCCAGGTCCTTTGTACTAAGCTGCATCTCCAATCCTTTTTTATATTTTGAGACTGAATCTTAGTCACTGATTGTCCAAGCTGAGCTCAGATTTTTTGATCCTCCTGCCTCAGCCTTTGTACAGTGCCATGATTACAGAAATGCAACATCAGGAAACTAGTTCTGGAGGTGTGTTTTCTTGTTCCTAGCTTGACCTTTCTTTTCTCTGCTTCTTGAGTGCCAGAAGGTAAGAGCTTTCCTTGGTCATATTCTTCCTCCCTGCTGTGTCTGCTTGAATGCAGTCAATCATGGACTGGACGCATTTATAATTTTGGGTCCAAAAAACCTCTTTATGGTTTAAATTGCCAGGGTCAGGTATTCTTGACTCAATGATGGAAAAGTGACTAATACACTCCTAAAATTTACATGGAAATGAAAATAATCTAGAATAGCTGAAAGACTTATGTTAACTAGCTAGCAAGTTAATAAGAAATCAGAGTTATCAGGGCAGTATAATAATAACAAAAATATAGACATACAGATAATTAGATAATAATTGATACTACAGAAATAAATTCTGACATTTGTATTTAATTGATTTTTGGAAAAGATACCAATAAAAATTATTAGGGGAAAAATGGCCTTTGTAAGGAATGATTATGCAACAATTGCCTATTTTCATGCAATAATTTAACTTAACCATTTATTTCATATCACAACTACGTACAAAAGTCAAGTGGGGCTAGGTCAGAGACCCATACATTAGCAGAACCTATAAGACTTCTAGAAAGAAACAAGAGGACATTTTCATGCTTAAGAGAGGGTATGCTCATCTACAACCAAAAGACTGGCTAACTTCAGTTCATCCAAATTAACAAATTCTGCTTCTCTTCTTTTGTTTCCCTTCAGGTCAATCAAGCTGTTACATGCAGCTACATTGCTAGCTCAGGTGTGTGCATTCAGAAGCCTATTTTCAAGGACCCTTAGCTGAGGCTTCTCTGCTAAACCTGTCTTATCAGGGGCCCTTGAATACATTTTTCTCCACTATCAATACTTGCCTACTTTTCCTCTGTTCCTCTCTCCAGCCCCTGGGTCCATAAGATGGCAAGAATATTTCATCCAGTGCCCACTGGCAATGAGATGATTCCTCCTCTCTGTGCTGACACATCTGAGTCCTGCCCAGTGCAGTTTAATTGTGAGGGTGGCAACTGGATATTGGCAGGAGTCCTTGCATTCTCCTCTTGCTTACACAACTGTAATAAATAAAGTGCATTGTTCCTCCTTTTTTGTTCTGTTGTTTTATTTGACCACTGTAACTCCTGGGAGCTCAGCTTTCTCCACTTTATCTCTAGCCTTGATGTCACTATGTAGAAACCTACAGGATAATATTGATGGATTTTTATTTAACCAAATGAAAAGACAGATTATGTTCCTGAGCACTTTCACTTAACAAAAACATGTATTGTCCAAAATTGCTATGCAAATTCACTGCAATTACAGTTAAAGCTCAGCAGAAAAATTTATTTTTATATGATTGGTAAGATAATGCTTTTGAAATATAGGCAAGGCAAAATTTAAAAGAGCCTTGATAGTTCAGATATCAAAATAATATGAATCATATAATATGAAACTGTTGCAATAGAATAAATGTCTTATAAAGAGACATTTAAGAAGATATCTCCCTGGTTTGGAGCAAGCCTCAAAGTCTCAGAGACTACCTATGCGAGGGACTTACTTTAATTGGATCACAATTAAATTGCTCTTCTTTTCACAGTGTATTAAAGTAGAAGCTTAAATTATTGGAGCAATTTATGTCCAAGAGCATTTTTACAATCATTACAAAAAATTTACTAACCAGCTAGCAGTTAGCTGGATGTGAGACCAACAGAAGCTGAGCAGTCTGAAGCACAACAGGAGAGTCATGGAAAGAGACTTGAAAAGAGACCAGATAAAACCATAGTCATTCTCCTAGATTCCCATCTTGGTTGACTGCTATTTTCCTGGAAGGAAAGACTGCTGGACAGAGACTCTTTTCCAGAAATGGCAGACCGGGAATACTGAGCCCCTGACCATCTGTGTTCAAGCTGCCTCACAGTGTGGAGGTTCCACGAAAAAGCAGACAAGCCACAAAGACAAAAGCTTACTGCCCTACTCTTGCACCCTGCCTCAAAAGTGGGATTAGAGAGTACATTACACTGAAAGAAGGGCCTGTTCCTATGCTCAGCTCTGGAACTCTGGCTCACATATTTTTTCCCTGGGTGGTGGAGGAGGGCAGACTGTAAGAATGACAGCTCTCGAGTGAACTGGCTTATTTGGAGTTGAGTGTGAGGAAGGCAGAGGACTCAGTGAAGATGCGAGAAAGAGACCATTAAAGAAGCTAGCTAACATTTCTGCCATCCTAGGTTAACTCTGCGCATGCCCGGCCCACATAATTTCCAGGAGTGACGTCACAGGCTGCATGTTCCCAGTGGAACAGACGTCAAAGAACTCTAGCCAAGGCACCAAATGAATAAACAGGCAAAGTAATAAGGAATAAGAAAAAGCCCTTGTGTGTTTATTTTCAACAAAAAACAAGGCATGTAAATAAGAATGTGTAATCCATGTATAGGAAGAAAACTAGCATGAGAAACTGCCTTTGCATAGGACCAGACGTTGGATACATCAAGCAAAACCTAAACGCAGCTAGGAATGGTGGTACACACTTATGTAGCACACTAGGAGGCTGAAGCAGGAAGATTCAATCCCAGCCTAGGCAACTGAGAAACTTAGCAATAGCTTGTCTCAAAATGAAAAATGACAGGGCTGGGGATGCAGCTTGCTGTGAAGGTCAATGTCTAGTATACATAGACAAAAAAACCCCAAGAACCCCAATAACAACAAGAAACCCCAAACAAAACAAAACCTCACAAACTTATCAGCAGGTTTAATAGACAGATTAAGAGCTAAAAGATCACGTCCAAAAGATTTAAAGGAGCTATGATGACAATGGTTATCACAAAAAATAGCAATAAAGGGATAGAAATTATTAAAAGGCTCCAAATAAAAGTTCTAGAGTTGAAAAGTTTAATCACTGAAATAGAAAACTTAGCAGAATACCTTTACAATAAATTTTAGCTGGCAGAAAAACGAATTAGAACATTTAAAGAAAGATTAATAGAGATTACACCATCTCAAGAACAGAAAGAAGAAAACATGAAGGAAATGAACAGAGCCTGATAGCAATGTGGAATGCCATTAAGAGCCATTAGGTGCACCAACATCCACATAACGGAAGTGCAAGTAGGAAAAAGGAGCAGAAAACCATGACAAAATAATAGCTGACATTTTCCTGAATCTGATGAAAAATACTGGTTTATATATTAAGAAGATCAATGAAGTCGTCTCAGGAAAAGTACAAAGAGATTCCCAGCTGATTACACCATAGTCAAAATGTTAACAGGTAGAGACAAAGAGCAAATCCTCACAAAAGTAAGAGAAAAATCACACCATATACATGAAAAGTTGAACAAGATTTACAACTAACTTCTCATCAGAAAATGAAAACAATACACAAAATCATAAGGAGTGCACCCAAAGTAGTGCTTAGAGGGAAATTTATAAATATATTGAGTAAGTGAACTAAAATAACTCATATCAATAATTTAAGCTTCTACTTTAATATACTGTAAAAAGAGGAGCAAACTAAACTACAATAGGCATAAGAAAATGATAAAAATTAAAGCAGAAATGAATGATAGAAAAGATATAAAATAGACAAAATTAATGATACTAAAACCTAGTTTGAGAAGATTACTAATATTGCCAGATATTTAGCTACATTGATCAAAATAGGAGACATTTTCAAATTATTCAAATCAAGAATAAATGGGGAGACATCAGGACTTATCTTTCACCTGGGGATTTAGCTCAGTGGCATAAGCATCCCACTGGCAAGTGTGAGGTCGTGAGTTCAATCCCTGGTACAAAAAAAAAAGACTTACAAAAATGAAGAGTTATCTGGGAATATTATGAACCTTTTTGTACCAATAAATTATGCAATGTACATGAAATACACAAATTCAAGAAAGACATAAAATACTAACACTGGTTATATATGAGAATATTAAATCAGAATAGATAGATCACAAGTAAAGAGACTGGATTAATAATAAAACAACTTTCCACAAAGAAAAACAAAGATTTACTAGATGAGTATTATCAAAGTTTTATTTTTTGTTTTTTTAAATTTTATTTAAAGAGAGAGAAAAAAAACCAACCAGACAAAACAGAAAAATGGTAACAACAATACAGAAAAAAATAAAAGAGCCAAAAACAAATTAACAGACAAAAAAACCCCCAAAACAACAATAACAAAAAAAACCCCTAAGAAATCACCACTTGATATGTTACATACTCTCATCGTTGGAAATAGTTGTTCAAGTTACAAAATTAAAGTATACAAAGTAGACATTCAAACAATGGGACTGTTAACAGTTCTGCTCAACCATCTAACAAAAACTAGTATAGTTATCTATCTTATACACTTAAACATACCTGCAATTATATCCTTTAGAGCACTGTCTTTTCCTCTCTTTTTTACAGTAGCAATTACATATTTTGGGTTTTATTACTCCTACATTTCTTATTACTTTTTCACTAGAGAAACAATGTGATATTTATAAATATGATTCTTATTTATTTCACTAATGAGGATGGTCTCAAGTTGACTCCATTTCCCTATGAAGGCCTCAAGATCATCCTTTTTTATAGCTGAGTAGTATTCCATTATGTGAAAATAACACATCTTTTTCATCTACTCTGGAGTTGATGGGCATCTTGGTTGTTTCCAAGATTTAGCTATCACACATTGGGCTGCTATAAACATAGGTGCACATATATCACTGTGATATGAACTTTTCAGTTCTTCTGGGAAAATACCCAGGAGGGGAATAGCTGGGTTGAATGGAGCTTCCAGTCCTAGTCTCCAGAGAATTCTCCATATTGATTTCCATAGTGGTTGCACCAGTCTGCACTCCCACCAAGAGTGGAGCAGTGTTCCTTTTTCCCCCGCAGCCTTGCCAACATTACCAAAGTTTTAAAGACTCAATACTAATATTTCAAAAACTCTTCCACAGAATAAAAGAGAACGATAATGATATTCAACTCATTTCTATGAACACAGTATTACTTAGATATTAAAGTCAGGCATTATGTCAAAATAAAATTAAATTTCAGTTAGTCTTGTGGATGTACTTGTAAACATAACAAAATTTTGGCAAACTAAATGTAGCAACACATAAAAAACAATTATACGCTAAGACCAAGAAGTAGAGTGTATCCCAGGAATACATCCAAAGATAAATAAATCTAGCACACCATATAAACATGATAAATAATTACAGAATAAACATGATAAATAATTACAGAATAATTACAGAATAAACAGAATCCCACAGTCATTCCACAAACTAGCAATGCAAACTTCCCTAACCTAATATATATATATGTATATATATATGTGTGTGTGTGTATATATATATATATATATATATGAAAAATCCACAAAAAACTACACATATAATGGTGAGACAATAAATACTTTCTTGCCTAAGATCAGAAAAAATAACAAGGAAGTTTGTTTTTACTGGTTTTATTCAACATTGTACTAAAAGTTTTAGCCAGGACAATAAGACAAGACCAAGAAATAAAATTATTTGCAAATGATGAGATCATATATTTAAAAAACCTAGAAAATTGTTCAAAAATCTGTTACTATATTCAACCAGTTCAAAGATGTTGCAAGATATGCATATAAAACACAAATAATTTTGAGTTCTATATTCTAGCTGTGGCATTCTGAAAATGTAATTATGAAAAATGTCATTCAAAGCTACATACAAATAAAATGGATATACATTTAGTGAAAGAAATGCAGCATTTGTGCACTATAAGGCACAAAATGTATTGAAAAGAATTAAATAAGACTATTTAGGTATTAAAAACTGGAATAAATGGAAATTTTTCCTACATTGGATTACAAGATGTAATATTGTTAAGATGGCAGTACTGGTCAAATTGAACTTCAGAGTTCATATAACCAGTGTCAAAGATCTCAACTGGTTTTTGCTAGGAAATTAACAAACTGACTCTAAAATTCATATGGCAATGAAAGGGATGCAAAATAGCCAAAATAATTTTTAAAAACATTGAAGTTGGAGATGGTACAGTTCGAATTTCAAATATACTACAAAGAGGCATTGAAGACAGGGAAATATTTACTAGTAGAAGAACAAACATATTGATTAAAATAATAGAAATGAGAATCTAAGAATAGACCCTTACATTTAACTCAATTGATTTTTGTCAAGGTTCCAAGGCAGTTTAAAGTGAAATGTAATTTCAGCTCATGAAACATATGTGACAACTGGATATATATATATACATAGATTTGATAGAAAAGTTGCATTTCTATTCTTTTTAGTACCAATTTAAACATCACCATTGAAGCAGGGTGGGCTGTGGGTGGAGGATGGTGTATTTTGCCTCGAGAATTAAAAACTAGCAAACACTTTTGCACACAACTGACTCTAAAAACTAAGCACATTTTTAAAGCCAAAAAAAATATAAGAAACTTAACCAAGGAAGCAAAAAGATTTCTACACTGAAAACTGCAAGACATTGCTAAAAGAAATGAAAGAAGTCTCAAATAAATGTATAGACACTCTGTATTCAAGTGTTGGAGAACTAACATCGTTGAGATGTCAGGCCTGCCCAGAGAGCTAGATATACAGGCCTTTTTCTGTCGCCAACCGCTGCCGCGTGAGCACTCACCGCCACGTCCGCATCTGCGGTGCAGGGTCGCGCAAGGGCTCCAGTTTCCGATCAAGAGGAAGAAGCAGGCACACGGAACCGCCCGCCAGCTGCCAAGACGTTCTGGAGCTCGGAATGTGGAGATCAGGGCATCTGTCTTCTGTGTGAGGATCACCATCACCAGGAACCGCCTGTCACCCTTAGCAACATCCCGCAAAAAAAACTAGGGCGGGATCTAGTAGCCGGGATCTGCTCCCAGAACAGCCTGAGGCCAAGGATGGCAGAAAGGGGAAGAGGCCATGGATCTGCCCACTGGTCCTTCCCCCTAAGAGCTCCTGAACCCCAGCCCCACCCCCGAAAGGCAAGAAAGAGGCAGTCAACATTCTCAAAGAGGGAAAGCTAGAAAATTTTACATCATGTTTTAAAAAGTTACTTTTATACAGAAAAGCTTGTGAACTTAAATCACAGCTCACTTTCGCTTACTCACTTTAGGTCTAGATACTGTGTTTTCTGTATTGGCCTTCTTTATACAATCAAATTGGAATCAAATTCTTGTTAGCAATCCCCAATGTGCACACACTAACATGTAGCAATAATCCATTACTGTCAGCTAACTATGTCCCTCCTGAAAAAGGTAATCTTTATGAGCAACTCCCAATTTTTTGCCCAGCGAGAGAGCTCCAACATTTTCAGTGTATGTGTTGGGTGTCTCCCATGCCCATGTTAAAGGGCTTTCTTTATCTCCTTTCTTGTTATTTTTGCATCACTTAGATTGAGTGCCCAAAAATACTCAATCAAAGGTAAATAATCATCCCTGGAGTATGTTGACATTGGCTTTATCAGGTGTAAAACTTGAGGCATTAAAACAATCCCTTGTTCTCGGGCCAGTTATAAATGGGCCTGTGATAAACTCCCTCCCCAGAAAAAAAAGTGTACCAATTTCATTAGTGGTACACTTATGAGACAAACAAATTCTAAAGAATCACAAATACACATAGAACTATTTGTTGTATGCTTGATTCCTATATTTACTTTTCTTTTGTGGATTTTGATTAGGCAGTGTCTTGATGATTGTGAGTTTGTTGGGATGACCACAAGGAAATTGGTCTCGAGCAATAATTTAAAATAAAATCCCAAGCAAGGAAGAGATGGTAGGGTAACAGAAACTCTGACAAAGTTTAATAAGCTTTGTAACCTTGCTCAATTAGATAAGGAAGGAGAGATGGGGGATAACGCTTCTCAGGAAGAGGAAAACTTTTTTGCAAATTCTATTTTACAAAACCTGATATTTTTTTATTAAGCCACAAGTAGCTATCCACACCTTTTTAGGTCAGAGAAATTTTGCTGCATCGCAAGTTAAAATTTCTGCTGCTAGGAGCTGAGGATTTAGCTTAGTGGCATAAATGCCTGCCTTGCAAGTTCACAGTCCTGAGTTTGATCCCCAGTACCAAAAAACAAAAAAACAAAAAGAAAAACAAAAAAAAACTTCTGCGGGAGCAGTGCAGTTTTCTCTATCTCCTTTGAAATTGGTGCTAAAAGAAGCCAGACAGGAGGAGAGAGAGCTCTTGGAGGGTTTTTAGCATATCTACTCTGTTACTAAATTTTGAATCTCCAATTGTCTGAAGCAAATTCTTGTTATTCAGTTCATCAGTTCACTGCCTAAAGGAAAGAGAAAAAACACAGCTCCTTGTTTTCATGGGGGGGTGTTAAAAGTTGTGTTGCTACACCTGTGGGGGCCCAACAGCCACCACTGATATAGGGAAATGAAACTTCCATCCTACTATGTCCCATATGGGCTCATGATCTATAAAATCTTAGAATGAATTTTAGGAACAATGGAGATTAAGAAGAGAAAGCAAGCTTCTGTCTGAGAGAGAGACACAAGGGGTCCAGAGTGGGTTGTGAAGGTCTCTGTCTTTTCTAAGGACTTTTATAGAGTGAAATCATAGGGTGAGATGGCTTCAAGGTGGGGAAAACTGGTGGGCCAGAACTATGGTTAGCCAGTAGGATTAACAGTTCAAGTAAAATTGATTAAATATTGGGGACAAATGGGGAAGCAAGTCACATAGAAGACAGGCATTCTTGGGGACCAGTGACTCTTTCCTTGGGGCTTGGGATGGTGACTCCTGACTTTCTCAGAATGATAGGGAACTATTTAGCATATCAGTCCTTAGGATATGGATTCATTTGTTTGATCTTTTGTCTTGAGGCCTGACTCACAGGAGGAGGTGTCTGTCTCCCATAGTTGCAAGGTATCTGGGCATGTGCATTGGCTCTTTTGAGGACCTAGCTCTGTCTAAATGCCTATAGTATTTCTTATTAACTCAGCTGCCTGTAACACTGTCTGTCCCTTCAACATCTGTCCAAAGTGTAGAAGACAATATCATTGAGCCACTTGATGTAAATTCAAAACTGACATGGAAGACCTACCTGTTCCAAAAAAGCATACAACAAAACCTGTCTCAGCCCCACCAAACAGTGGGGGTAGTTTCCTCAATTCCTCCCCAGACTCATTTGCCTTGGGGTTTGTAAATCATCTAAGATGACAGATTGTGGCCCCAAATGATTGGAAAGAATTAGCTAAAGTATGAATTCAGCAAATTATTTATTGTGGAAAGAAAACATTTTTGAATTGTGCACAGCTCGCAATGCTGTTCAGAATTTAGCCATTACAAAAGAGGTGTTAATCAGAAAAGCCACAGGTATTCAGCTTGTTTTTCATATGCAAATATTTGACAAATTTTGAATAACAATGACTGCACAGAGGGAACTTCCTTCACCAGGTAAAGTCTCCATGGATTTGGCTTCTAGCCCCTAGGGTCTAAAACCATTTCAGGATTTTAACTTTAAAAATGCTATTAAGTGGCATAAGATACTGAAAACTTCCCTGGGACAGCCTGGCCCTACCCGGCCTCATGAGGCAGGACCTACACTGAGATTTTTAGCCCTGCCTTCCACATACTTCTTGAGGCAAATTATAATGTAAGGACAAATTTATGGCATGGCAAACATCAGATATTTCATGATCAATTAGATATCTCTGACCAATTACTGTTTTGCTATTTGTGCTAAATTTAATTGGCTTTGACAGTGCTGAAAGCCCAGCTGCACACCTTTGATGAACACTGAGCCAGTGTCTGTACCTTAAGGCACCCTGGGCTATTCCAGGCCCCTCCCCAGACTGTTCCTATATTATGGTAATGCCTCTAACACCTCCTCCTGTGAGTCAGGCCTCAAGACAAAAGATCAAACAAATGAATCCATATCCCAATTCAGTATTATGGTAATGCCCCTAACTTTGCTCACGCTGTAAGGGCCCCTCCCCTTGTTCCCTGGAGTGTTTTTATTGTTTTAAGACCAACCTGCCAGTCAAAATATGACTTAATGTATGTAACCAATTATGTAATGTTTTGTCACTTACTTTGTTCCTCCTACTTCATAATTCTATATGAATACCTGGAGCCAATTGAGGAATTGATGCAGGATGCCCAGGAAGGAGATGGTAACCAAAAACAAAAGCAAAGGTCTAAATAGGTAATAAAAGTAGATAGAGATAACTAAACTAAAAGTTTAATGAAAGTAGAGGACACAAAGGTTATTAGCATTCTTAAACTAAAATACAAAAATACATGTTAATTATAGATAAGATTTTATCCTTTCTGTTAGAGTATTCTGGCACAATACAGAAGCAAAAAGTACAAAATGAATAGGTTTATTGAATTGAGGATGTGGAAAGGGACACACAACCCATGGCAGTTGGTCTGTCTCCTTCGAGCAGAAACAGAGAGGCAGAGGGCTATATGACCTCTGGTTGAAGTGGCGCATGGGTCAGATACTGATGACATGTGAGGAACTGATTGGAATTCTCTGTGCATGCAAACAGGAAGGGGAGCTGCAATTAGAGCTGAAGAAGAAGCAGGAAGTGGTAAGCATTTCCGCTTTGGCCTTCCACCACATTAGACCACCATCATAACTGAAAAGTAATTTATACTAGGGCAAGAACATTTACTTTCTAAATTGCTTTTACAAGTGATCATTACTAATTGTGACCTACAATAAATTAACTGGTGAATTTAT
Organism: Dolichotis patagonum; assembly: GCA_004027295.1. Taxonomy (NCBI): domain Eukaryota; kingdom Metazoa; phylum Chordata; class Mammalia; order Rodentia; family Caviidae; genus Dolichotis; species Dolichotis patagonum. The sequence goes on from PVJX010021198.1 coordinate 13,800, forward strand.
AAATACTAAATTTGTAAAAAAAATTATTCTAATTCAATTTGGCTAAAATATATTTGAGTACACTCTGATTTTGCAGTGTGTGGCTGTTATCTGCTGTCTGTTTGTCCAGTCTATTTGTAAGCAACTGTTGAGAGTTGCTGAGCTAGTGATGGTTCACATATGGGAGTCAAAAGCACAAGTGCCCATACAGGAGTGCCCAGATGGCATAGAACACCTGAGAAACATCCTGAGGGCATGGGGTGCTAGAGGTGAACAGGCGTTCTAGCTCTGAGAACACATGGTGTAAGAAGTGAGCTAGTTTAGCAAAGGGGCATGATACAAGTGTATAACTAGGAACTTATAGAGTTCTCATAGACACCCACAAGCTATGTGGTTTTGTTCTATGTCTGTCCCAATCTGTACAGATCATCTGTCCTTGTTTATCCATTTGTCCTTTCTGTGAACAGCTGTTATTTTTATTTGAAGTTAGAATTTTTCATTTTTTTTCTTTTGCATTTTTGGGTTATTTGATCAAAGTTTAAATTGAGTCATATATTTAAAAAGCATGCTTTCACCTGGGTTGCCAGCTGGTCAGAATGATGCTAAAATTGGTTATGTGAATGTGATGTATATTATTGTTTATTTTGGACTTGAGAATCTTTCATTATTTAAAGGTGGAAATATTAAATGTTGTGATTGGGTTTTTCATACATCATCAAAAAATTATTAAGATGAATAAACAAAATCCCTTGTGGTGGGGGATTATTGGACAGGACTCTAATTGCTAAATAAGAAATCAGCTGCTGGGTAACATTTTTAACCAGTTCATGTTCATTGATCAGAGGCCCCAATGACCTCCATGTCCTTATGGAAGACAATCCAACTAAAGTAATAAAAGTATATTATTGTAATATGTTCATATTTGTCATCATCAAAAGAAATAATACAATAATGTTTTTGATTTAAAAATGCCCATACAAAAGTTTTCAAATGGCTATGACAGATTGTTATTAACCTCATGGTGTATTCATGTATTCATGCTTCCAGATGTATAGATCTTCCAAAATGTAAAACAGAGATTATTTATGGTGACAGAATTTTGTGGCAGATTCAGACTCCTGTCTATGCTTATGAGATAGACACCCACTAATGGTCAACAAATCAGGTAAAAGTATTTATGTATTAGATAGGGATGATTGGCCAAAAAGTGAGCATCTGATGTCAAAAATGCAAATTCAAATGTGGAACAAAATGTTATCATGATAGTCATGCATATAATAGTTGCATATGGTTTAGATTTTAAATTTTCTGTGTAAAATATGTAACCATTTTTTAACATTCTACATGTTAAACATCTATGCTTAATAAGAAATAACAGTTTCATTTAATGCTCTAAGATGCTTGATATTTACATAAGATAGTAATGTTAGTTTTACTGTCTCTGCTACACTGTACTGTCATCAATCTTTTCTTCTGGTTGTTCAACAACTGATGCTTAAAGACCAAAAATTAGAGTGGTAGATGAGTTAAGAGGATAGCCAGTATTTTGACACTCACCTTCTCAGGTCAATGAGGACCCAAGACATAAGAGAACTGATACATCTTCCAGTACTCAGTGAGTTCCTGGTCTTCTGATTGAGGAGATTGTGAAACCACAGAAGAAAATAATCATTGGTGTGTACGGTGCCTAAGGAGGGTCATCAGGAGAAAAAGTGTCCAAGTTTTCACAGAAAGAAACTTGGTCAAACAATGGCTGTGACTCATCCAGTTGGGTGACACTGACAGAAGAACTAGGAGGTGCTGTGCATGGTTCAAAGCTATTCCTGAGGACACATAACTGAACTTGATAGAAAAAAACTGATTGTATTTAATACAGAGATCACCCTAAGTTGGTACTGAACAGCGTGCAGAAAAGTGTAATTTCAAAAGTTATAATAGAATACCATAGTAATGATGTTACCTAAAAACAAACAACAACAACAAACTCAAATCACTAATATCTTCTGACAATTGCAGACTACACTGGTAACATACTACTGTTATGGATTAATGGACTGTACAAGGTTTCAATTGCAAAATACACAGATGTAAAATCCTTGGACTGCATTTAAAATGAAAAGAGTTAAAAAATATAGAGATCTTCTAAAGGGTTCTCCAATCATAGCTCCTCCAGCTTCAACAGACCACCCATCCTGTGCCTCAAAAATACAAAAGAAAGGGATATGTTGAGAGCTATGGAAGCTAGACATTAACTGCACATGCAGGGCTGAGGCATGGCCATCTCAAGAACAAAGGTGCCCAGGGCAAGCGATGTGAAGAAATTGCTTCAGCCCTGAGAACACCTACCCCCAGGACAATCCAACAGTGGGTTGCTAGGACAGCAGGGTGTCATATGACATTGTTGTTAAAATGTATAAATAAATGTCCCTGCATTGAGGGGACACTTCCCTTCCTCTCATCAGGAGGATAAAGGCTCCACCTTATCCCAGCTTTGTCTGCTTTATTTTCTCATCCTCTTAGTCCTTCACCCCAAGAACCTCAAAAGCCACATGGGTCACAGCAATATAGACCATATTTTCTATATTTTCTGATGTTTTGCACATATTGAATTATTTAACCTTCATAGCAACTCTAAGACATAAAATTTTAAAACATGTTTGTGTTTCTCTTGTGATAATTAAGGAACTTGTTCCATTTTGGGCTAGCAGTGAACAGTAGGGCAGGGGTTCAGGCAGATGGGTGTCAGATGGTAGCACATTCTCTACTAGGACTAACACTGGTGGCCATGCACATTACATTCTTGGAAAAGACACCTCTGCTTTGTCCATGTGTTAAGACATGACAGGAAGCTGAGTTGAGTGATAATAGATCAATCTAAAGGAGTAAAAATTTAAGACAAGAAAACATCAATGCTGTAACATGAGAATTGCTTTCTGCTTGGGAGCAGGTTTATAGCCAAAATTAGGAACAAAAACATCTTAAACTTTTAAAAACTTAACATTTTACCAGAAATGAAGCATCTGTAAAGTTGGCACCAAAGAAGAGACTAGCACCATTAAAAAGGAATCCAGTAGAATACTTACAATGTGACAAAAAATGGGAATCTCAGAAACTGTGTCATATCAGCTTATCACATTCTTAAGGGCATTCTTTTTAGCATTTTGTGATTCACGAATATCCTCAGTATTTCTCCCACCAAATTAAAGCCATCTTCACATAAATTAATAAGCCAATTCTAAACATTATATGGATGTATTTGAACAGCAGCCTTGCTAATCAAAGCAGTGTCAGAGTAGAAGTGCAGGACTAGATCTGTTAGATATCAGTGCTTACCTTAATGTTTCACTTGATAATGATTTTGCTGAAGGCTGAGAAATGAAGAAATATAAAGAACAGAGGAAATTTCCCTGAAATTGAGCCCATCTTGTTATGGAAATTTTGAATCAGTTTTTAAACTTAATAAATGAAGGTGTTAGAATTTAAAATAGCAGGAAAATGGGGAAGATTAAATAAATTCAGGATGGGTGGATTTCTATCTCTCCACCTTTTAAGTGGTGCTTAGCTGTCTCTGTCTATTTTCTGATTTGAGTGTCTCTGTCTATTTTCTGATTAGACTGTAAAACAAATAGTTACAGTGGTATCTCATAAATATCACCCACACCTGGAGTGTGGTGTATTTCAGGTACTTTTTTTGTTTACATTTTTTTTCTTTTCCTTTCCTTTCCCCTTTCCTTTCCTTTCCTTTCCTTTCCTTTCCTTTTTCTTTCTTTCTTTCTTTCTTTCTTTCTTTCTTTCTTTCTTTCTTTCTTTCTTTCTTTCTCTTTCTTTCTTTTTTTACCAGGGATCAAACTCATGACCTTGCACTTGCCAGGTAGGTGCTTACACCACTGAGCAGTTACTTATTTTGTGTTAAAGCACACATGTAATATTCTAGTTACCCTCTCATAGAATAAAACATAAATAAAAGGTTCAAGATGTAAGTCAGTGCAAAGGTCCTGGGTGCAATCCCCAGGAACATACAAAGAAAGAAAATATGAATTTTTTCTCTTAATTTCATAAAGTATGACAATCATTTTGGCCCTGATCTCATCTCATGAATGACTAAAATTTTTCATTTTCTTTTGGATGTGAGTAGAATTTTAAAAGTAGTCTTCTGTGTTTAAAAATTCTTCAGGCAACAATTTATTTTGTGTGAGATTTGCATATTTTTGTTTGAGAAACTAAGACCACATTTTCCATCAATTGATCATCAGTCTCAATGCTATATTCCTCTACAATAAACATATCCACCAATCATCTTTCAGCTAGAATGAAGACAGAAAAATATCTTATTCTTAAATACTATGGTTTTAATGTTAATGTCATAGATGATCAAAATAAAGTCCTAAGAGAAAAAAGTAACACTTCTATTAATCTATACCTCTGTATATATTTTTACATGACATGTTTTCTTTGAATGAAAATTCCTTACAAATTTAGTTCTCTAAATTACACATTTCCAGTAGATGGTTGGCTGGATTCCTTGCCCTATAACTCAGCATTTTTAAAATAAATACACTAGCACTTTGCCTGAGTTCTGCAAAAAACACTAGTATTCCACCCCAGTGTAATTCTGATCTACCTCTGAATGTCATGGGAGAAGTAATCTTCAAGTAGAAATACAAGATAAATAAGGGAAAAGGAATAAAAATATTTGGGGACACAAAAGTTTTTCAAACAATCAAGCAAGTGAAAAATGCACTCAAAATTCCATTTGTTTTGGAAATGGAATGTTTTTGGAAAATGCTTAAGCCCTTTAGGGGAACTGAGATACAATTCTATAGGTCTCTGACCTCTTAGGGAAATTTCCTTAAACTCCAGTTGGGAGACAAGGAGGTACATTTCATTTTCATTTCTTTTTCTCTGAGACTGTATTGAAGGCAGCACTTGAAAAGCACTGGTTCATTTTTCACCTGTGCTGCCAGCAGCCTCTTCCTCTCACTCTTAAATGTAAGAGTTGGATACAAACTTTGCATTTTTCTCTACCTCTAGTGGACTTTCCTCCATAGAGAATAGGAGAGAGATGGCCATCATTAGAATATTAAAGGAATTGATATTTGGTGAGATTTTCAATTCATGTTTTTCAATTATCAGAGGCAACATTAAATTATGATAAGTGACTAAAAGCAAGGGTGAAGTTTAGTGCAATATAAATGTCTTAAAACTTCTGTCACTTTTGGTTAATTATATAACTTTTCCAGTGATCGTATTTCTTATCTTTAATGAGGATTATAACATAAACCCCATTTAGGTATATGCAAATAGATAAAATAAAACCTGAGTCATTGACATTTGCAGTTGATAAAGGTCCAGTAACAGCAGCTCTTTGACAGTCTGAATCTTTTTTGATAGAAGTGGCTAGGAGCAGCTACACCTGAATCCTGATGAAATAACCACTTTCAGATTTTCACTTTCAAAGTAAATACAAACAGGGCAAAAATACAAGTGCAAATTTTTGTGTTGGGGGGTTTAATTTGCAAGTTACTGAATACTGCAAATAATTATGGAATTTTGCTCCTACTGTGTAGATTGGTGTTAATTTTACTCCATTTATTATTAGTTTAATTGATTTATATCTATTTATTGGGGAAAATGTGCTATTTCAATCTACATATACAATGTGTAATGATCAGATGGCATATCTATCACTTCAGACACTTTGATGGCAAAATTCAAAACCATCTTTAGTCCCTATTTTGAAGTATACAATGATAAATTTCAACAGGTCACCCTATTAATCTCCTCTTTACCCTTCTACTGTACCTTTCCCAGTCTCAAGTAACCACCATCATAATTACCATTGTGTGAGATCTGCTTTTTCATCTTTTGCATCTAAGTGAAAACATATAGTGTTTTCCTTCCTGGCCTAACTTACTGCAGCAAGTTTATATTTTTGTCTCATCTTCCTCTAAAATTTCATTCATTGTTTTCTAAGTATATTAATGTTTATCATTTATTTTCTAGTACTATTCCCATCACATTGATGCTTTGATTCAAAATGTGGTATTTTCTGAGGCTGTATAAAGAATATTAATCTGTTAACATAGTAAAGGTAAGTCTCATAGTACTGGTAAAAGAGTTATTGATATAGAAAATAGCATTTACTATTTTCCCAATGATGCTATGATATTAGGCATGAAATAAATGCTGAAGGAAAGATGAGTGGCTCAGGTCACAACATAGAGTTTTCTCATTTTAACTGAATCTACTTGTTTTTCTGTATATGGATTTGATATAAATCTCCTTTGGAGAAATTTAGAAGCTGTGAAATAATATACTGTTTATTTTAATAGCTAAGTCTGGACTTTTAAAGTACACCCATCATTATGAACAGAGAGACAGGAGTGCAGGTATCTATCAGGAGTGATTCCAGGGAAAACAACTAAAAATGGTATGCTTTTTTCCAAATCCAGGGAAGACAAAGATGGAGGAGGGGAGAGAGAGAGAGAGAGAGAGAGAGAGAGAGAGAGAGAGAGAGAGAGAGAGGGATTTAGGTAAAACAGTAGAGCAGTACTAAGCAACACCAAGAACCTAAATTTGAAGTGGTATAATACCAGGTGGGTTAGAGAAAGGAATATGCCCAGTTAGACAGAGAAATAATAAAATAATCTTTTATTATTAAAAAAATCCTTGATCAAAAATAATGTATTATAAAAACTTCAAAATTTTGTAAATAGGTAGGGAAAGATTCATTGAAGGGAGGAGGAGATTGGGGGAAAAAAGGAATCAAAATAGATCATGTACAGGTACAAATTCCCTATGATGAATATGATCATTATATATGTCTAAAATGTGCCAATAACTTTAATAAAAATTTACAAGGAATAAAATTATAAACAGGATATTCAATTATTTTTAATTTATGGTAACAATATTGTTTTGTAAAATGTAAGCAAATCTGAATGATAAGAAGATGCTGTATATGTACATATAAATGCATCCAAAATGTATTGTTTAACATAAAATTCCAGCCAATCTTTCTGGTGCTCACCTGTCATCCCCGCACTTTGGGAGGCTGATGAAAGAGAATCACAAATGCAAGCTGAGTTTGAACAACTTGTGACTTAGTGAGATGCAGTAAAAAAAAAGATGGATATTATACCTCAATGCTAAGGGCATTGGTCCAATTACAAATACTGTCATATATATATGCATATATGTTTTTATATACATAGTCTACATATATTAAAATATGTGTATCTATATACATCACAGACTATTAGCAACAGCCTAATTACTTATTCCCCCTTAGTTTTGGATTGTTATCTATGATTCAGCATTGAAAAAGAAATTTTATTTTTTTTCCTTAACTGTTGCTAAAATTAACTTTGCTGATGGAAACAATCCAAAGAGAAGAGTTGACCATCATCCCTGCTCTTCTGGAATGTCTACAAGTACTTCTTCTTGGCCTTCCTGTCCTTCCTGGATTCATGCGTTTCTTCTGTCACCTCACCAAAGGTGATTGCTGATTCTCTCATTGGAAGGAAAATTATCTCCTTTAAAGACTGCGTGGTGCAGCTCTTTGCTGAACACTTTCTTGCTGGAGTGGAGCTGATCATCCTCACAGCTATGGCCTGACTGCTATGTGGCCATTTGCAAGCCCTTGCAAGATGGGGATTTTGCTTGGTGGCATAAGAGCAAGCCCTTGCACTACTCTTCCATGATGAACAGGAGGCTCTGTCATGTTTTGGTGGGTGTAGCCTCGGTGGGGGCTTCCTGCATTCCATCATCTGAATTCTCTTCACTTTCCAGCTCCCCTTTTGTGGCCCCAATGTCATTGACCATTTCATGTGTGACCTGTACCCATTACTGAAGATTGCCTGCACTAACACTCACATCCTTGGCCTTTTTGTGGTTGTCAACAGTGGATCTTTCTGCATCATCATCTTTTCCCTGTTGCTTGTTTCCTACATTATCATCTTGCTCTCTTAAGAAGCACAGTTTGCAAGGGCAGAGGAAGGCTCTATCTACATGTGGATTCCACATTGCTGTTGTGGTTTTGATGATTGTCACATGCATATTTATATATGCATGACCTCCATCTGCTTACTCCTTTGACAAAATGGTGACAACATTTTATACCACACTAACTCCATGACTGAACCCTTTGATTTATACTTTTAGGAATAGAGACATGAAACATTCTATAAGGAAAGTGTGGAAGAGATAGTGGTTTCTGATAACACTTAGAATACTACATTTATAAAAAGGTAGAAACCAAGGTATTTGATATAGAAACAAGTGTGCAGAATGTGACTTGAAAAGAGATAGCATACCTCTATGAGGTATTAATGTTGGATTGCAAAGCATTTTATTTTGTTTGAGAACAAATCTAAGTTGTCAATTCAATTTCATCACGTAAATATAATTCACTTTAATTCTTAAATATAATACATATGAGAATGTATATTACTCACTAGAATTGTCACTCATTTATTCTTTGAAAATCATTTTTGAAGAAGATAAAAATTAATTTCAAATTTGGAAGAGGATCTAGAACTCTTAAAAGAGATAAGAAGTTTGTGTATAACACTGATTTCAATGACTGATGAAACCAATCAGGACTTAAGAAAGACAGATAAAAGAACATTTACAAAACCTCAACTGTAAATGCTCCTGAAACATTTCACATCATTTGAAGTGTGCCTTCATTAACAATTGGTATAGGGTTTCGCTTTCTTTTTGACTTTCTGGCCAGATTTTCCTAGTCTTAATGGTATAGTATTTCCTCTGGGGCCAAATGGACATTCCATACCATCTACAGGAGAGGAAGGGAACTCAAGACTCCAAAGGTGTAACTCTGACTTGAGTATAATCAGTGGGAACTCTTGAGATGGCACATTATTGTACCACCACTACACCACCGCACTGGGCCAAAGTTGTGGATGTAGTGAGGATATTTTTATCACCACACACAGAAAGAATGGAACCCACGGGAAAAGAGAGTTAAAAGTAGCTAACAGGAAACAGACAGATCCTTGTCAAATGGGAAGGAGATGAAGAAATGGAGAAGGGAGGAGGAAAGGACATGGAAAAAGGAATTAAGATGTGTTATGTACTTAAATCAAATGTTATCAGATCACACTGGGAATGCAAACATACAGGCTGCAAGCATGTAATAGAAATAAATAAATAAATAAATTAAATAAATAAAATAAATAATAAGCAGAATTCAACAGAATTACTTATCAATTTACTTGATGAATTTAATAACTACTAAAAAGCATATTAAAATAATAAATATTTTTATGTATTGCCTATTAAAATGATTCAATTCAAATGATTTTTATGTCATTCAAATTTAAATTATATTTCCTATCATTTCTATAGTTATTTTAATTAGTCTCAGATTGTAAAGTGACATTATCTTTAATTTGCTTGTGAGAAAGTGTTATAATTTCCCCAAACAAACCCATGTTCATGAAATTACAGTTGATTATTTGGGATACAAATGCAAAAGAATTGTGAGTTTTTTCTTAATATCATAGACCAACTCCAAAGTGTAAAAGAATATATCATTAGTTTTCCTTGTAATAATAGATATTTTCAAAAAAATATGCAGAGTTTCATTGATCACCTACTGGGTAGTTCATGAGAGATTAAATTTTTTTACTCCTTATCTTGTCATCTTTTTCCTGAGCTTTTGATGATGGCCAATCAGGTATAGTGTTTTTAAATTCTAAATATTCTTAAAATAATAACAAATATACACATATTATGAATTTCTATTTGTAATCATTTTATGTATTCTCTAAATTTTAAAATATTTAAATATGCATAAAAATAGGAAGAGATATTAGTAATATGCTTTAGTTTTTCTCACATAGCAAATTGTAAAAACACTTTCTAAATCTTTTAAATATTAATATTTTCATCATAACAGCAAGCTATATAATTTGTAAGATTCTTATTTATGAGAGCATTTTTCTATTTTTGAATATTTTAGATCATTTTGTGCAACATCTGATGCTAACATTTTCCAATATTAAGCTTTTCATAGCATTTCACTTTCACAATGTATTTTTAGGGCTGAGGTTAATGATATAAATTACAAACAAGTGTATCATTAAGCAATAATGAAGTAATGTTTTCCAAGTTTTTCATGATGTGGATTAGGGATTTTTTTTAAAAGCATAATTTTAATTGCACATGTCAGTATCATTGATTCACTTTTCCTCTTCACATTCTTCATGTTGATGGTGCTTTAAATGCTAATGCTGACATTTTGCGTGTTCCTTTTGGTTTTTGCAGTGAAAACACGTTGGTATCATTCTGTTTGACTCAGGTTGTCATATCATTGAGGTGTGGTGCTTTGTTCCATGATGCATGATTATTAGATGACAAGCTTGGAATTGGTGGATTTTTGAGAGCTGAAACTGAATGATTTTTTTTTACTGTTTCACTTTCCATTTGATGTAAATTAAGATTAACAAAAAGTTTTAAATATATTGTGGGAAGTTTCTGGTGCTACTTACTTTATTTCCCATAATATTATCAACTTAAATTATTATAGGTATGTTCATCAAGACTATGTTGTCAATATTGATACATAATTCTCCTGTTTTCATTCATTCAGATTTCACTAACTCATCACTGCTTTCCTTTCTCTGGTGTAGGATTCAATGCAATAAAGCACAGCAGGTGTGGGACAGTTACTTTTAAATGACTTAAAATTCTGAACATTGCAATTATAACCATGGCCTGCCTATATTCTCCACCATCAAAGTTATGAGTAACTTTGGAAATTCCTTTTACTTGAATAAAGAGGGGGTGGTTCTTTTATATCTAAAATACTTAAATCATACATTGGCCTTGCTTTGGGGGCAGCATGAGAAAGGAAGTGGAGAAATAACCCTCATTTGAGGAATATAGATTAAAAATGCTTCATAGAATACTTGGAAAAAATCATTAGTACCTTAAAAATATCTTTCATAACAGTCAAGTCAGTTTCATTCCATGAATACAAGTAGTACTAAACACATGCAAATACTTTAATATTATTCACCACACAAATAAAACCAGTCACAAGAATAAATACCACATGATCATCTCAATTGATGGTGGAGAAACTTATGGTGAAATTCAACTTCTCTTCATGATTAAATTCTTCAAGAAACAAAGTATATTAAGATCATGTTTGAATGTAACAAAGACTATATACAGCAAACACATAGCAAAGATCATAACGAATTTGAGGGAAAAGTCAAAATATTTCCTTTGAAACCAAGGAATAAAACAAAGATCCCACTTTTATAACTCCTGTTAAATAATGAACAATGATATCTTGGTTCATAAATTTATATTTTCCCAATGGTTTGGTCACAAACCAAATTGTATAGGAATTGAATCAAATTGAATACCTACATTCCCTGTTGACCTGATGGGGAAATTTAATTCAGTCCTCATTGGTAATGATATAACAACAGAACTAAGCAACTAACTAAGCAACACACAGAAATGAACATATACATCTGCAACTGCCTAATTTCTCCAAAAAGTTGCCAAATATTTACACTGGAAATAAGACAGCTTCCTCTATAAATGGTGCCCAGGAAAACTTGATATGTATGTATGTGTTATAGATTAAAAACTGATGGTCAACTTAACACCAGCTGAATTAAATCAGCATGGTGCTGAGTGTAGATGTGCTACCTGAGGAAATTTGCCAGCACAAATAGAGAGATGCAGAAGGAGAGATGAGGTTTTGTGAGTTCTCCAAAGTGTTGCTCTTTGAGCCATTTGTTCTCCTGGAGGAACTCATCATTACTAGCTTCCCCAGTGTGAGTTTGAACACTGTCATCGGAGGAGCCTGGGACCTTGTTGGTGAGAGTGGTTGTGGTCCACTTTGGGGGAGCTGTGATGCTTACATCAAGCATCAGTCTGGCTCTGGAGGAGAAGACATGTGCCATTTACTCTCCAGGACAAACTCATCATGCTGGCTTCCTGGCATGTACTCAACTGTGCTTAATGTCAGAGGATCTCAGGGCCTTCATGCTGAAGATGGCTGTTGTGGTTTTTATTATGAGTGTGACTTCTTGGCTCCAGCGTAAAACCCACAACCTCGCAGCACAGCAACTTCATCCCGCTGGCATAGACTTCCTAGCTTCCACCACTGACCTTTGGCCCTTCCCAGCATGAATCCATAAAAGAGACTTGTGTGAGTCCTTCTTGTGGGCTCTAAACCTCCAGTTGGACTTATGGGAGGCATTGTCATGAGCTCTGGGACTTCATCTGGACTCATGTAGGACATTGCTGTGGGATTCAGGCCCTTGCCTGAATATTCTATGTTTTTAGTGTTGTGGATAGATTTCCTGCAATTTCTTGTTGTTATGGGTGACCATCATAAAATAATATTATAAATTCCATGTCCTGATTCTAATTGTTCTTTTCACAACACTTGACTACAACAATATGTAAGGTTGAAAGGAAATGCTAATCTCTCACTGTATATGAATGATCAACTCAAAATGGATGAAAGACCTAAATATGAACTAGAAACTTTGAAGCAGCTTGAAGAAAACCACTTCAAGATACAGGATCAGGCAATAAGTTCCTTCACAGGACTCCAATAACTCAGAAAATTTTAGTTGGAGTTGAAACACGGAAGGCATCAACTGTAATGCTAAGTGAAAATCAGACACAGAAAGTGAAATGCTACAGGGTTTCTATTACATGAGAATCCCAAAGCATAAATAATGCAAAGATAATAAAATAAAATAAAAACTAATAATAAAAGATAACAGGAAACAAGGAAGTAGTCCTTATTTAATAAGGTGACCTAGAAATGGGAGAAGGTGAAGGGGAAGTGAAAAGGATTAAGATGTGTTATGTACATGAACCAAATCCTCACAATGAATATAGTACAAACATTTGCTAACAAAAGTGGGAAACATAAATTTATAAAACTTCTATACAGGAAGTGAAACAATCAGCACAGTGAAAAGACAGTCTACAGAATACTAGAAAATGTTTGTAAGCTAGTCTTCTGACAGAGGATTAGCATTGAATACACAAAGAACTCAAAAGCGTGAATACTAAAATACCAAGTAACTCAATAATAATGAACAATGGAAACAGTTTTCAAAACAAGAAATACAATAGCTAATTTCATATAAAAAACTTCAATAACTTTAACCCTCAGGAAAATACCAATAAAATCTACATTGTGATTCCATCTGATCTGTCAAAATGACTATCATCATCAAGGAAAACAAGAAATGCTCTTGACTACTAGGCTGGAACTTTGCTACAAAAGTTGGTGGGAACGTACATTAGTACAGCCACTGTAGAAATAAGTATGAGATTTCCTAAAACTTGAAATAGAGCTACATTATGGCTGAACTATATAACTCTCTGGCATATTTCTAAAGAAATTGAAGTCAGCACACTATGGAGATTCCTGCACAGCCATATTTGTTGGGCCACAATTCACAACTGCCTACATGCCCATCGATAGATAAATGGATAAATATAACATTGTGTATGTGCACAGTGGAATACTATTGAGCCAGGAAAAAGGAAATCATGTAGCTTACAGAAAAATGGATGAAACTAGAATTAATCAAGTTAAACAAAATAAGGAAGGTTCCAGGGAAACAATAAAATGTTGTACCTAACATGCAGAATCTAGAAAGAAATAAGATGACACAAAACTAGAAACAAGGCTATGAGACTAGAGGAAGGTATCAGGTAGAGTGTGATGAGGTTACAAAGGAGAGTAAAGGGCATAGATATAATTACAATATGCTATAAGCATGTGTGAGTGTGCACAGTGGAACCCAATATTTTATAACATTAATACACATTAAAATAAGTGTTATTTGAGTAATATATCACATTTTCTATTAATATGCAAAATCTGGACAGAAAAGGATGTGAAAATAAAACAGAACTGAAAGCACTGGGAGAGGGGAAAGGGATGAGTGAGGAGAATGGAGAAGGTGAAATTAGTAGGGCATTGCATGCGATCAAGACATCTTTTGCATGTATGAAAGTATTACATAGAAACACATATTATTTGAATAAAATGTGTAATACTTCCAGTATAAAAATAAATTTATTTAAATTTAAGAAGAAAATAACACTTGCTTCTGAATTCAATAGACCATGGAAGTGGTGTGGAAAATCTACATTCCAATAAATTGGAGAATCTGAAAGAAATAGGTAAGCTTCTCAACATTGTGGCCTTCCAAAATTGAGCAAAAAACCTAGAAAGAAACCCACCTATGTTACTGACAAGCAATGAAATTGAATCAGTAGTAAAAAGTGTCACAACAAAAAGTTGAGTACCAGAGGAACTCATTGCTGAACTTTACCAACTTTTAAAGAATGAAAACTAACGTTCTTCAAAATATTCCAGATTGTACTAAGGAAAGAAGCACCTTAAAACTCAGCCCATGATGCTGTGACTGTGACTTTTACACCAAAATCAGGTAAGAGAGAGCAAGAACCATTAACTAGATACCAACCCATATCCTTGATGAACAGAAGTACAAAAATCCTTTAAAAATATATACAAAACAAATTTGACAACACATATGAACATCACACACTTTGATCAGTTGATTTCATTCAAGAATGAAACTAGTATTCAATGTAAGCTAATAAATATATTTCACCATACAATAAAATACTAATCAAAAGACTATCACATGATCATCTCAGTGAATGAAGAAGCCTTTTCCAAATTTCAGTATCACTGTATGATTAAATCTTGGAAGAATCTAAGTGTACAAGAATCATATTTCTACATACAAAGATTAAATGCAACAAACATAACTAAGCTCTTTATAAATTGGGGCAAACTCAAAATATTTTCTCTAAAAGCAGGAGTAAGACAGTGACGTTCTTCTTATCACTTTTATTCAATGCACCATTTGAAACTAGAGAAATTAGGCAAGAAAAAAAAGAAGTCAAAATATTCTTTTCTGCACATTTGGTGTCATTCATAAAAGACCCAATATATTCCACTTGGAGACTTTTAGATATGATAAAAATATTCACTGAAGTTCAGAACAGATTAGCAACATTAAAATCACTAGACTTTTCTATACACAAATTTTGGGTTTACTGAGAAAGAAGTGAGGAAAACAATTACACTAGGTTCAAAATACAAAAATACCAAGGAATCAATATAACCAAAGAGGTGAATGACATCTACAAAAATATTACAGAACCATTAAGTGAAAAACTGAAGAACAAAATAAAAGACTTTTGTAGGTCAACTGAATTAATTTGTTATTTTTTATTTAAAGAGAAGAAACAAAACAAAACAAAACAATACAGAATAAAGGGTAGCAGCAATACAGAATTCCAAGGAAAAGAACAACAACAAAAAAACCCTAAGAGATTATTACTTGACAAATTACATACTGACTTCTTGGAAATAGTTGTTAAAATTATAAAGTTGAAACATGTAAAGTGGACATTCAAACAATGAGACTGTTGACAGTTCTGCTCCACGATCTGACAAACCCAGCAATATGGTCATCCATCTTACCCACTCAAATATACATTCAATTATATCAAAAGGGTAAAATTAAACACAACAAAACAGAACAAAGCAGATCACAAGAAAGCAATGTAAGGGACATAAATTCCAAACCTAGACAATCAGAGATAGTCACTTTCTATCATATTGACTCTTGTTTTCTTCCAAATAGTTGTCCATATTATCATATACAGGGAATTCACATGAAACAACATAGTATGGAATTGATCTGAGCAGGACGAGGAGGGAGTTTCAGGTCTTCAAGACCAGACAATAGGGAAGCCAAGAATGGCTGTCATAGTGTCTCTCATTCTCCTCAAAACAGCTCTCCATACCTTCATGTGTATTGAACTTAAACAAAACAAAACAAGCTAAAATCACTTTGAACAAAGAATGATAATTTTGCTGGATTATACATCATGACATTATGGAATCAGCACTGGGTACTGTATTGTCTCTTTTTCTTCAAAGTAGTTGTTCATTTCAACATGTGTTATATAGTTGGTTCTCGTAAACTGTTTATAAGCTCTACACATGCATGAGTCTCTACATGTATATCTATCCTTTCTGTATTAGAGGGAAAAACAAAACAAAGCAAGACAAAATGAAACAATTCCTAGAAAAGCATGAAGCAAAAAAGTCATATATAACCACAATACAAGGTGATCTACAATGGTTACCATGATGTCTCAGCAGTATATAACAACATTAATAAAAACAAAGCATTGGAGACATTATAAGACTTCAAAATCAAGTAATAATCAAACCAGAGTGGGTATCTTAGTGAATCTTGTCATCTTCAGTGTAGTTGCCTATACTCTTAGACTTGATGCTATCAATCATAACAGATTTAAATAAAATCAGTCAATACAAAGTAGCAATCTAACAACCCAGATTCAAATAAAATCAGTCATAATAAGACAGTATAAGTTATAAAGGGCTTCAGATTAAGTTGACAGGAAATTAGGGATGATTACCATAATATGTCCTCTTATTTTTGGGATAGCTGACCATGTCAAGTCTAGCATAAGTAGACAAACTGGAACAGCACGTAATCCATCCAAGCAGAGTGATGAGAATAATGTAAATTTTAAATCTTGTTACCCCATTAACAATCTCCTCTGCCTTCCTTTTTTTAGACAATTCCTCCCCTTTTACTCCCTTAGGGTACACTGCTTGTTTTGGGTCCCACTGCCTCCCTATATCCATTGAGCATCTCAATGGACCCTATCTCTTGATCTACTCTGACTGTGTTTCTCTATGTTACTATTTCAAGGCAATCTATACTAGAGATTACAGGCAATCCTCTCTGCCTTATTTCTGCTATTCTGTTTTTCTGCCATTGGTTGTTTATTTTTCTGTTCCACTCCACTGTCTGCCCCATTCACTGAGGCCTCTCTGCCACTGTTCCTGAAATACGCATATTCTTTCACTCTTTCTTTAAAATGTCCTTCAGTATTTTTTGTAGAGTTGGATTGGTGGTCACAAATTCTCTCAGTTCCTCTTTGTCATGGAAGGGAAGCATCTTGCTTCTCCATTAATTTCTAGAGAGAGTTTTGCAGGATACATCAATCTGGGCTGGAGATTGTTCTCCTTCAGGGCTTGAATTACTTCACTCCAAGCTCTTCTTGACCTAATGATGTGTGTTGAGAACTCTGCCATGATTTTGATGGGTTTTCCTTTATAGGTGATCTGTTGCTTTTCTCTGATGGCTTTTAATATTCTTTTTTTATTATTTTTTTAAAATTTTATTTAAAGAGAAAAGAAAAAGCAATACAGAAAAAAGGGTAGAAACAATACAGAAACTCAAAAAAAAAAAAACCCCATAAATCACTAGTTGACAAACCACATACTGTCCTCCCAGAAATAGCTGTTCATGTTACAAAATTAAGGCATACAAAGTGAACACACAGTGAGGCTGCAAACAGTTACAAAAAAAAAACCAGGATGGATAAAGCCAATTGAGACAGTATAGAGAAATTGGCACAGAACGTTACAGCAGGTCACCGGCAAAACAGTAATAGGCAACATTGTATATCTTGTTGTCTTCACAATAGTTGTTCTTCTACTAGGTACAGCAAAATAAAAGAAATACACAACATTATAGAACACATCAGCACAGAGTATTGAATAGAGTAACACCATTACTCAGGACAAAGCAAAACGGTGATAAAAATATCTGCCTTCAGAGATAGTAGAAGGAAACTCCCCTGACTTGCTGTACCAAATATGGTCACCTCCTAAGAGATACCCAGATCCCTGGATCCCAATTGTTAATGGGGGGGGGGTGGGATGTGGTATGTTTGATTCTAAGCCCGTGCCCCAGTAGGCAGCAGGCTGGTTGCTGATTGGCTCAGCGCCCTAAGTTCCAACATGGCGTGGATCTCAGGAAATGCTGTTGCTTCTTATTTCCCCACCCTGGGGTGGCCATGGCTTGCCAAACCACAGTCACTTACCAGGGCGGCAGGCTGGTTGCTGGTTGGCTAAGTGACCTAAGTTCCAACATGGCCAATATTTTAAATTTATAATTTGAGAGAGCAAAAATAACAAGTTAACAGAAAGAGTTCCTACCAGAAACAACTGAATTTAAGTGGAGCTTGAAAAAATGGAACACAAACATTCAAGACAACATAATATTTTTGCCTTCATTAGATTTTCAGTGTATCATGGTTATTTAAGGAGAAAATATTTCCTGGTGAAATACTGTTGATTTTCCATCCATAGAAACCAAATGTTTTATTATTCATAATTTAAAACCTTTGCATCTCAGCAAACAGTAAACATACAATGAGGATATTCTGCTAGAAACATACAATGAGGATAACCTTGTAGTGGTTAATGGGAGAAAGTTTGCAAGTAGAAGAGCAGTTGTCCTTACTTCAGAGCAACCTGCTTATCCACATGTGAAACAAGTAAATAGACACCTGAAGTCACCAACGGGGACTAAA
>PVJX010021199.1:0-32250 GCA_004027295.1 Dolichotis patagonum
TCCACTTGGCGAGGGGAGTAACCAGCTGAAGCCACTTCCTTATGGAGTTAGGGCTGTCCTGCCCAAACCCAACATTTTGTCAGTTGGTTTCCCCTTTCCCATGGGAGGGTCTTATTCCCATCACTCACCGCGTCCCAGAGAACTGCTGGGCTCCCCGACCTCCGACTTCAGCGCGGCTGTGGTGAGAATTCACGGTGCCTCTGGGTGGGTTGTGTGCAGGGCCGGTCCCAGTGAGCTGCACGCAGGGCTGTTCAGCTCCGAGCTCCAGCGGCTCAAGCCAGTCGCTTCAGTGCGGATCGCTTGTTCAGGTCAGGCAGGAATTCAGGCGGCTTGAGGAGGGTGCCGTGCATGCTGACCTTATCTTCACTAATAGTAGCCCCAGGACCTCATATTCGAGTGGGTTTTTTCACTTTAGTTTCTTCGTGGGTTGTGAGAGTCTATCTCTCTCTGGGTCTCTCCAGGGTGTTTTATTCTGGCATTTGAGCTGTCTCTTTCAGAGAGGGTCTCTCTCCTGCTACCTACCAGTCCACCATCTTGTCTCCTCCTCCCAATATGGTGATCCTTAATGCTTCAGAAAGATTGCTTTACATAGTGCCCACAGACAAGGGAGAGAATTTAAGATTAACCTAGTATCTACCAAGGACTCAGAGTAGGGTCTGCATGGAACATGAGCATAAGGATGGCTGGAGACAGCTGGGGCCCTTCGTGGTGGGCAGGAAGATTTCTTACTAAATAGATAAATCTGGTGATATTATTTTATACCAGAAAAAGGCAAACATGAGTCTCCCAAAACTGTGAGGGTGGTGACCAATTTAATCTGATTAGATGACAATGTGTTTGTTAGCTGATTGAAGGGTACCAGAAAATTCTGCTTAGTTTCACATATACTTGCCTGAAAACTGAGTCTTAGATACTCATTTTGATTAAAGATTAAGGGAAAGATGAACACAAGGGCATAATGATGAAATGTAACTAGAATTGCTCTACATTTTTGTCTATGGATGTATATTAGCATGAAATACTGAGTACCAGCATCAAGTACAATCTTCCAAAAGCCTACTTTGAATGTGAGTTATTTTAGAGCAAATCTGAGAATCTTTTTCCTACATTTACATAAAATTTAAAACTGTGTGACCAAATAGGGAATGCTTGATATCAAAGCTGATTTTTAAAATCCTAATTAATGAAAGAAGCTCATTCCCAACCTGAAATGGCAAGATCTTGGTACAAAGTAACAAAGACTCGAATCCTTAGTCCTATTTAAGTCCTATTAATTAATGCTAATAAAACTTACAACATATTTCTCCAAGTTTCACCAACTAGTTTATGTTAAGTGCATTAGAACAAATACAAAACAGAAATTAGAAATTGGGAAAAAAATAAGTCCTAGCTTTCATTGAATATGACAGACATCTCTTTGGCTTTGGAAAATGCTTCATTAATAAAGTCATAGCATATTAGTCATAGAATATTACAATGTGAATTATAATATTCTCTTTGTATCTCTGCTTTCCTCAGGATGAGGCACTGGAACACAAACACTGAAATAAAGCAATAGCTATGTATGTGAAATGGATTGTGTTTGAGAAGTTGTGCGCTAGTACTGGATTTATTTCTCTGTGCTCTCTAGTGTCCTATTTGGAGTGTGAATGGCCGTGCAAAGTTGTATATTTTTCCCTAAACAGTGACTTACCTAACTTCCTTCTCTATTGTGACACATCTCTATTGATTTTTTTCCCTCTCTCACCTTGCATTCTAAATATTGGTCTATGAAACTTTCAACTTCAGTGATTTCTGTTCCAGTTAAAATGAAGGTATAAGAACAACCCAATTTTGGGGAAGAGATTCTTGGTATTTACATAGGTTGAATAACTTTCTTTAGAAGGCTATGTGGCCTGAAAGAATATCTGAATGAGATGATTTATATAATTCTACCTCTTTTATGGTCTTGTGCAAAAATGAAGAGGTATTCTTTTCTATTATTAAGAGACTTCATCCCATTATACCATTAATAACAGTTAATTACTTCATCCCATTATACTATTAATAGCACTTAATTACTATTCAGATTCTGGGTGTTACTATTCAAGCTCTGGTTAGCACTAAAATGCCATTCACAACTGTCCTTAATTCAAATGACTTCTTTAGCTATAATGAGATACTTTTATAGAGAATAGTTCAACATGTTGATTTTCCAAATTGTTTGGAGAATTCAAGAAACTGAGAAGGATCCAAGTCTCTCATCTAATTGGAAACTATTTGCCCTCTTAGTAAATTCATATCTGTTATGGGGCTGGTATTTTTTACATGTAGAAAAAGCTTGCATTTAATGTCAATCCTATTTCTAAAGTGTACAGATTTGCTGAGGTCCCTGATTTCAGGTCCTTTGTGAACATACCCAGAATTTGAATCCCTGAATCGTATTTCTGATCAAATGTGGAATTCTGGGTTTAAGTTTTTCAGAACCATCACACTGCTTTGCAAAGTGACTGCACTATTTGTGCTCCCTTTTACAAGGCCCCAGTGTTCAATTTCGCCATATCTATGTGAAATTTCGTTATTTCCGGTTTGTTTTTCGGTGGTGGTGGTGAGGTAGTAGGCACCCTAACAGGTGTAAAGTGGCAGGTACCTCCTGTGTGCATTTCCCTTCTGTTTCCTGCTGTTCAGCATCTTTCCCTGCACTGCTTGGCCATGAGTAAATCTTCAGAGAAATGTCTGTTTCACGTCCTTAGCTCATTTGTGAGTTGTGCTGTTTGTTTATTTGTTGAGCTGTTACGATTGAAATGTTGCTATCGTTTTGCACATTAGGTCACAGTCAATTATCGAAATAGACCATTTGATTGCTTATGCAGCAATAAGGTCTGTTTTCCAAGGCCAACTTTTGAGTAAAGGTGAATGGATCAAGTCTGCTTTGTTCAGCCACAAAGTGAGTCAATCACATGTCTAGTTGGAAAAAGGATAAGAATTATATAAATTTCATTGTAAGTCTTGTGAACTCATCATTAGTAATGGTTTTCATAAAACCAAATGCTTTGACATTGAAAGGATGTAATAAAATTCTCTAACCGCTGAAGAGCATTTAGAGCATCTTAGTACCAAGAAAAAATGATCTAGGGAGGAGGTGAACATGTGATCTGATAATGGAAATTGTGCTTAGGGTTTTTGTTTAAAAAACAAGGACTCTGAAAGTGTGTTTCCGTGATGATGTCACATCCTTCCTCTCTCCTTCAGTCTAAAGAGCAAAGAAATTCAGAAGTCCAGTTCTTTGAGCTCAGCAACATAGTGAAGGTCACACTTGGGGTAGAGATTTAAGTAGGAATGAGCAGGCTAGATTAGTAATAATCATAATCATCACCATCATCAACATCAAATGTATACATTATGTTCATGTCCTGAGGTTCATTTACCAGTGTAAATGCATGCTACAAAAATTTTATATATAAGCTTCCGTAATATGAGAAAGATGTAAAAGTCATGAAAATAAATGAGTCCCTGATAGCTATATATATATATATATATATATATATATGTATTAAAATGATATGTTTGATGTGTTTGTGATAACATTCATCTAAGGCTAATGGGATAATCAAAGAAGTCGTGAATTGATAATAGACATTACTTCCATTTCACTGAAATGAGACTGCAATACTTTATTAAAACAACCTACATACATGTATATTAAATTATAAATGTGGTGTCTCACATGTTAAACACACTCTCTGCTATGAAATAACATTCCATTCCCAAGGCAGCATTTCTGGATGACCAGAAGGAAATTTAATACACACTGGGGCAGCTTACATACTCAGGAGACCCAATTAGGGATTTAAATATACCACTTAACTTTGACTATTTCATCTGCTTCTTAGCTATGTTTCACCTTACCTTTACTCATCTTTTTGAAAGGATAATTTTGGCCTTTTCAGATCATTGCAGGCCATGGTATAATATGACCTCAGGAAAAAAAAACAAAGCAAAAAAGACACCCCATGTTCATGTAGAGCAGTTATTGAAGAAACACATCATTTTCAACTTCTTCATTCTGTTTTACTTGTTTAGAAATACAAAGCATAATGCCAGACTGCCTCGAGCCTCACATAGAATAGTGGATGATATATGTTAAGCACATTGCTTAGTGCATAGTAGGTGCTCAGTTAATGATCATGGTTACTTTTGTTCTGTGCAACTGGTGGAGCGGAGGAAAGGACGCTCCTGAGTCATGAGCAGAGAGGTTTGGGGCCAGGATGGGGCAGGTTGCATTCTGGGAATTGTGTAAAAGCTGCTGTGGTAGTGGCTTGATTTAGGAAGGGAGCCAAAGGTCAGACGGTGAAGCATCCTTCGCTGTGCAGGATAAGTGGTCCAACTTTATACTCCTTTCGGTAGAAAACCCACTGGAACCCGGGGAGAAGTGACCAGCTGGACCTGTGTCCACAAGAGGATGACAAGCAGGTTGTGTGTTCTTTCTCTCTTTGATTCATGTAGCTAGTTCTTTCTTTTTAAGGGGAAGGTGGGGGGAACTCTAAACTGTCACTGCTTTCTGTGTCCCCAATCCAGTGTAAAGCGAGGGCCAGTGCTCTCAGCTCTGTTTCCTCTGGGCACAGTGAGGGCCGGGATTGGCTGACTTGGCTATGACCCTGGTCGTCTCTCCAGAGTGGTGCCTGCATCTCCTGTGTTTAGCTGCTTGGTGGGCTTTAAACCTCTTACCCAGCGACTTGGGTGCTGGATGGTGGTCTTTAAGGGAATTGGGGTTTGACAAGCACAAGGGCAAAGTGATTCTGGAAATAATTTGCCCCCGCCGGGATGAGACGCTCATGCCAGCTTTGCTGGTGCTTTATTGCAGATCCTTCAGCCAGACCCCCAATTGCAGTCTGTCTTAACCATAATTCCTGCATTTGCTTACTTACGCATTGCTTTCTGTTCCTCCTGCTCAGCTTTTAGCCTTTGAAACTCGGTGGTATGCGAGTGGCTTTAATATTTCAGGCTTTTTGTTTGTTTGTTTGCAAGTAAGTCATAATTTAACTTGATTTTGAAAGCCTCCCAATGGCCTAAGGATTTGCAACTTTGTTACCTCCAGGGACATTGGGAAGATAAAGGGAAATAATATGTGTAAGAGCATGTTCGGTTTTTATTATAGAGCAAGTGGTTTGTATGTGTAAGTGCCTGCGCTTCATCTGTCTCTAATAGACCCAGGCTTCAAAGCAATGCAGATGTTCACAGTGAGAGTCTCCACTGACTTAGAAGTCCAAACTCCATCTAAATTCCACGGAGCCCACAGAGGGAGAGTTGGCTTTCTCCACATGGGAATGGGGTGATGGGTTCTAGTTGGAAAAGCATGGCAGGGACTACAGACAGGAATGTTTTCATGTCCTTGCCAATAATACATTTAAAAAGAAAGAAAGAAAAGAGCAATTTTCTCCTCATAAACCATTCTTGGTCTGAATGGATGAGGACGCAAGGTCTACAGCCCAGGAGGTTTTAGTCCAGCAGTAGGAGCACGGTGCCCTGCAGTGTGCTTCGGAGAATGCGAGGAAAACCAGGCTGCAGGTGCTAAGGGAGGAAGGAATTCGGCAAGCGGCTGCTGTGAGAGCGGCGAAGGCCAGTTCACGCTAGACGGCGAACACAGGCAGAGATGCAGAAAATAGAATAAAAGGTAAAAGAGAGAGAGAGAGAGAGCAGTAAGGCAGGAGGATGCCAGTTATTCTAATGGTATCTAGAATTTTCTACCTAAACTATGCTTAGTTACAACTAGGTATGAAAAGTTCTCCCAATATTTTAAAATTCTTTTTTAAGAGCAAATTTATTGTATTAATCTCTTATGATAATTATTTTTTTTAATATCGGGCATCAAACTTAGGACCTCATACTTGCTAGACAGGCGCTGGGCCACTGAGCTAAACCCCTGGTCCTCATAAAAGTGATACATATCTTCATTAGAACTTTATAAAGCTCATAAAAGTATAAAGGAGAGATTGAATGTTACAGCTTTCATACCGGACAGGGATAATCACTTTGACCTTTACGTTCTTCCTAGTTTTTCCATGTGTCTGTATTTCGCTTGCTGGTAGAATGGGGATAATAGCATGCATATTTTATATGGTGATTCCCCCATGATAATGTGTGTCCCAGATCATTAGTGTGTGGAAGTGTTTTAACGAGCCTGTCCTGTTTCACCGCATAGACGGATGTGCCAGGCGGTGTGTGTAGCAGCAAAGACCCAGGACTGAGAGTCTTCTGCCTTGGTGTGGACCCCCACCCTGCTGTTGCCAGCCGGGTGTCTCTGGGTGCTTATCCTCTGTCTGTCTCAGGTTCCTCATCTCTAAAATGTGATTGAAAATAAAATGGGGTTGTTGTACAGCCCAACGGGATTAATACATGTTCATCAAAACATTTAGAGCAGTTCCTGGTACAGAGCAAGCATCAAGTATCATCACGGTATCATGATTAATATGTTAGCCCATTTCTCATTTTTGTCAATAAAAACTAAGCCCTGATGAATATTCTTTTACCTGAGTCTTTTTTCCATCTTAATAGTCCCTTAGAATAATTTCCTTAAAGCGGAACTACAAAGAACTTTAGTATTAAATACCAAATTGTATCCTAGAAGGATGCAAGACTTTCCTGGCCTACTTTCAGCCTATGGATTTGCCTATTGCATCATGCTGTTGACAATCTGGGAATTTTATAAAAAACATTTTGTACTACTATTACAGTAAATCTACATTTAAATATGTATTTCTTTGACCTCCTTTTAAAGAACTTTTATGATATTTGCATACATTTTATTCTGTGTAAATTGTCCATTTACTCCTTTTCCCTTCTTTGTAGAAATTCTTGCTACATTATTATATCAGCTTGTGATCTGTCATATCTTTGGCAACTGTTTTCCCCAGCTTTTTGTGATCCATACATTTAATATTTTTTAGTTATTGGTACAGTTTAGGTATACATAATGAGCACATTCATTATGGAGAATTTGTACCTGTACATGATATATCTGGAGTCCTCTTTTTATTTTTTTTAATCATTCTCCTCCCCTCCCTTCTATCCCCTTCCCATTCCCAAAGCTGTTTTCATTTGATCCTTCTTTTTTCATCTTTTTCTTTCCCTTCCTTTCCTCCTCCCCCATACCTAGTTCCCTTTTCCTTTCGAACAGTTTCTTCCTATTTCACAACTGGAATCTCATCTTATCAAAATGCTTTTTTCACAGTAAAAGAAATCACCCACAAAGCGAAGAGACAACAGAGAGAAAAAGTTTTAGCCAGATATTCTTCAGACAAAGGACTAATATCTAGAATATGTAAAGAACTGAAAAACATCAGAACCCTTAAATTCAAAGACTCAATCCATAAATGAGTATCTGAGAGCAATAGATACTTCCCAGAAGAAGTATAAAAGGCCAATACATATATGAAAAAATGTGCAACACCCCTGGTCATTCAAAAAATGCAAATTAGAACAACACTGAGATTCCATCTCACTCCAGAAAGAATGGTTATTACCAGGAAACAGCTAATAGCAAATAGTTGTGGGCTGTGGGGAAAAGGAACCTTTCTCCACTGTTGGTGGAAGTGTAGGCTGCTGCAACTACTGATTTATACATTTTTTTGGTTACCTATAGACAAATTTACTGATCATTTATCTGTATATTATTTTCCTTAATTTTATTTTAGAGAAAATAAAACCAAGCAAAATAAAACAGAATAAAGCCAATCAAAACAAGACAGTTTGACACAGAATTTCAAAACAATAGGAAATCAACAATGGTTACCATAATGCCTCTTGTTGTCTTCAAAATAGCTGCCCATACCTTTAGACACAGTAAAATCAAGCAAAACAGAAACAGAATAGAACCAATAAAAACAAAATAATGAATGCAATACAGGACTTCAAAACAAGAAAGTAGTATATCCAAAATGGCTACCATAATATATCTTATCTTTGAAATAGCTGCCCATGCCATCAGATACAACAAAATCAAACAAGATAAAACATAATAAAACCCAACCAAACAAAACAATGAACATGATACAGGATTTCAAAACAAGATAATAGGGAATTAACAATGGTTATAACCTTCAAGAAGGAGATCCCCGGGTCGCTTACGCTTACGGCAGAGTGGAGATGGAGGAACGGGGTGGAGATGGAGGAATGTTGACTCTTGTCTCCCAGCCCAGCTGGAAGGGGCTGGCGTCTGGCTTTCCCCCAGCCCACCGCAAATGGCACCAATTTGCAGGAGGTCTTAGCTTCTTGCTGGCTTCTTGTTCTTCTCCCCCTCAGTCCACAAATGTCCTATGTATTCTTTTCTATAGTTTTGATACTTAATATATCCCAAAAGGTAAATAATTAATGAGTAAACAAACCACAGAAATAGGTAAGGATAATACTGCTACGCAGAGAATTGAGTAACGAAGTTCCAGGACAGCTATTTAAATCTTGTGGCCAGAGAGGGCCTCTGTGAAGTGCTGTTGTTTAAGTCATCATCTGATGACTTAAAACAGACAGTTGTGTGCAGATGGGGCGTACATATGTGGGGGAAGAGCTTGCCATTGGGAGGAGGACAAGGATGAAGGTCTCAGGGAGGTGAGCGGGTGGTCAGGAGGTCAGAGCAAAAGCCAGCAGGTTGAGCAGACGCATCATGCAGGGCTTTGAGGGCTGAGGCAAGAAATAGGTATTTTATTCTCATTTGACAAGCACATTTGAGTTTTACG
This sequence comes from Dolichotis patagonum, assembly GCA_004027295.1. NCBI lineage: Eukaryota > Metazoa > Chordata > Mammalia > Rodentia > Caviidae > Dolichotis > Dolichotis patagonum. The sequence continues at coordinate 8,712 of PVJX010021199.1, forward strand.
GCTTGATCACGTTTAGTTTCAGTGATCACTTTTGCTGCTGTGTGGCACGCAGAGGGGTGAGAGGAGATGGAGGCGAGATGGCTTTGCGGTCTAGTTGTGAGTTATCTAGCATACGTGGAGTGATAACAGCGTCAGTATCAGTAGTCACAGATAACATTTGTTCAGCGCTTTTATACCCTGGAATCACGCAAGGCAACACATGCATCATCTAACTTAGCCATAGATGGACATATCTCGAATATATCAGGGGCTGTTATGATCCAAAAAGACATGCATTCAATGAAAGAGTTTCCAAATCAGGTGGTTTTGGAACCCAAATACAAATATATTAAAACCGTAGTTGTATGTGGAGGGGTTTGAATAGTTTTTTGACTTCAGAGTGACCTTTATATTTGAAAAGACTAGGAGGCACTATTTCAGGCAGAGAAGACTGTTCCTTCCTCCACAGTGCTTGCTGGGAACTGATCCCAGAAGGTCGCACTGCAGCTGGCCAGTGGGGAGCCCCTAAAGGGACCAAACTTAGCAGGAAGAAGAAGCAGAGACAGGACAAGTTGTAGATCCTTCCAACTCAGCCTGGAGGCTACAACCTTCAAAAACTAAAACTTAGAGAGGTGTAGTGGCAATGACAATGGAAGGCAATAACAGAATCAAGCACCCGCTCTTGAGGACCCTGGGGCTGGTCTTAGGATGAGAGCTGAGGACAGAGTCTGGGGGGCTCTTTGAAGCGCTCCAACCCCAAGTCAGGTGCACTTTCTGTCTTTCATTGGGAAAGGTAGATGGACTGAGCACGAGGGCCAGGAGTTAGGTTTTAATGTGAGGGGGCAAAGGTATAGTAGGGGATAGAAAGAAAGCAGGCCCCCGTCAGCCTTCTCTGGGAGACTCAGAGCACTGTGGGACACTGAAATCAGGGAACAGAAGGAGATTTAGGGTGGAAAAAACGGGAGCGGAAAGATTCTCCATGGTAGACCTGAGATCCTGCTCACCAACAGGGGATCCTGGGGCCTCAGGCTTTGGCTTTCTTTGGTCACTTTGTTGGTCACTTAGACACAGGACATGCAGCTCTGGAACCCAACCGTACCCTAAGGGAAGGCTGTCCTCTGCTATCACACACTGTAGGGGCCTGCGTGGATGGTTTAAGTCGAGATCTGGTTGTGGCTTGTACTTGTGTTCAGTGACGTCACCACGTTGGTGCCTTGAAGTTGACTATGGTGGAAGCATTTGTACCATCAAAATCAGCAATTAACCTTGCTTCTCTCAACTCAGAGAGCTGGTTTACTGTGTACACTGGTTGGCAAAATTTGTAGGTGACTGGACACAGTATGGCAGTGGTCTGTAATTCCCAGAGATGTCTTTACTGTGGAAATCGGTCTGGGGAGTTTTTTCACCATAGTGACTGGTGTGAAATTTGGATGGTGTGGCACTCCTGACGGTCCATTCTGGTTTACCTTGGAAACATCAGAATTCTCACTGCACATCACATTCCTTAAAAAAAAAAAATCCACAGCAAAACCCTGTTACAGAGGTAAATACCAGTAACGCAGACCTTAATGAAACTGCACTGAATCAACCCAGTGGGCACTTGTGGCCACGTTGTATTTGTGTGTCAATAGAAAGCCTGATTTTCTTTGCCGAACTGAAAGTACAACTTGGTTTTATCATGTTTATTGCTTATAAGGTTCAAGAGCTGATTTAACAAAATTTTATATGTGTATACATGGAACTGTATTGCAGTACAGTTGAGTATTTCCACTTAGTGTAAAAGCAGTATGCTGCTTTGACTTCTTAAATCAAATTTAAGGTAAATTAGCTACCTGGACATTAAACCATTATAAAGCCTGTGGTGACAGGTAGAATGTTCTGGGATAATGTTACGCTTTAGTGTTATTCTGATGTGAAATTAAAATTGCAACATAGCTGCAACAGGCAATGTTGAAATGCTTATTTGTGTTCAGGTAGTCACAGGTTTTTACTTCCCTTGAAGTATTAAAAGTAAACAGCTCCATTATAAAATCTTTCCTATGACGGATTTCCATTAAGGTGTGGTCAGCTTTCTGGGAAAATTAGATTGAATTTAAGAATTTTGAAATCCGAACTTCAAACTTGGTGGCTTTCCTTTGGGTTTTAGATTTTCTTTTAAGTGTTTTATTGCACATTGACTCAGCAATGTCAAGAAATCAAAATATCATACTAAGGGTAGCAGGTATACGCTGAAAAGTACACTCATCTGGAACTCATTTTATTTGAAGACAGCATATCTGCAATGCTAAACCAACTATAAAGCACTCCAATATCATGAAATTCTGGAAACTCTTTTGCTTGAATTATAATTCTTCATTATTTGAGTCTATTTTTCTTTTCCAAAATATTTAAAAATTCTTCTTGATAATTAGGATTGTTCCTTTGAAATTTAATAGGACTCGAATGTTGTTAGTCACTCATCTGACACTCAGAAAACCCTTCCCTCTCCTCTCTTCTTTCTGTCCTACTTTTACCCATTTTGAATGTATACTCTGGAATGCACACATTGTGACATCTAGGGCAAGCCCTTGGTCCACAGCCTTGGGCTCATGCTATGGACACCATGACCAGCTTTCCTCCATTTGGATTCTTTCAGAAGGGTTTAGTGTTCATTGTTACGCTTGACTCTCTCTTTCGTCTTCAAGCCAAGTGTGAGCTATAAATTGTACAGTGTACATGGAGACAGAGACAGAGAGGGCGGGGGAGAGGGAGAGAAGGAGAAAGAGAGATTTCCTATCATTTTTTGATGAAGTTTGAAAAACAGAGTTGGCAGTGAGGAAAAATAAAAGAGGAAGCAGGAGTGCACATATAAATTAAATCTTTTCACCCCAACTCTTTTTAGATAGCCCAGGAGTATTAGGAGTGTGTGTTTTGGATGGGTTCACCACACATTCCAACAGTAAATGGCTTCCTGTTCAGCATGTTCGAAGTCAGGCTGTCTTTTGGGGTTGGTTTAAAAATATGTGTGAAATATGTACTTTTACTTCAAGCCAAGTCAAATGTTTTCAATCACCCCCCACTTGCTTCTTCTCTCTTCCTATCCTGTCATTTCGTGCTCCCCAGACAGTAAACTATACCTCAAGATGTGTTTTTATTTTTCAAAAGGAAGTTTGGAGATTAATTACGAGTTATATTAAACATATATTATTGCCCTCAAGAGTGTTTACCGAGACCCTGGCTGGTGTCATTCCTGCCTGGCGTTCTCAGGTGTTCGAACTTGGCAAATAGAACTGAGAGAAGTATGCAGAGAAACCAAGTATTTGGCCCAGGTGCAACAGGGACCCAGTGGATAATTGAGGGTGAGAAATGGCCTATAACTTTTTACCTCAGCGGTGATGAACCTATAATTCCTAAATTGTTTGTTTAATTTTCTATTTCTACCACATCAGTGGCAAATATTATTTTGTACTGCATGTTCCTTGTGGATTTTTTTTCATTAGCAAAGTTCAATTAAGATGCCTGAAAGAAAATAACATACCTGGGGCCATCATACCTAGGAAGAAATGCCACAGATGTAACAGGGAGGAGGAATATGGGCTTCGGATGGAGGCCACAGAGCCCCTCTGGAAATGCTGCTCTGATGTTGATAGACATTTCAAATATGTGTCTTGTGACCTAATTAAAGGAAACTCTCAGACACTCACATTTGAAATCAGGCTGTCGAGGAACCTTTTATGTTTGGCATAAGCTACAGAGGATGCAAATCTTCCTCTGTACAAGGAGCTTCAGACAGAGACTTTGTGTCTCCCTCATTCCCAATTGGACTGTGCCTACTGAAGTTCTGGAATGTTCCTCCCCCATTGGACTGTGCCTGTTGGAATTCTGGAATCCCCCCCCCCCACTGTGCCTGTTGAAGTTCTGGAATGTTCCTAGATAACACATTTACCAATGACAGTAAGTATCAGAATTAACCTTTTCTATACCTTGGAATTTATTTAGTGAAAAGGGTCATTTATCTTTTATGTGAATTACATGGCTTTTGTGGGAGGGGGAAGAAAGCCAAACTTCTCACGTAAATCGCTAAGGATAATTTATTCAAAGAATGTCTTTGACGTGTGAGTCCTGGCTTTTGCTGTTAGCTGTTTTCAAGTCAGTATAACTCAGCAAACACTTACTGAATTATTGACTTGCAAAGCCCATTGCTAGTTGCTTTTAATAGGATATTAATGATCTGGAATTAATTCACCTTGACAAGATCCAACAGTTTTTTATTGTAAAAGACTTGAAGAATATAGCACTATAAGAGAACTTCCTCAATATGATAAAAGACATTTTTTAATACAAATCCCTAGATCTAAAGACACACTCATAGATATCATTGTGCTTATTGGCAGATTACTAAAATCTTTCCCCATAAAAACAAGGAACAGGATGGGAGCCCTCCCCCCTTTTTTTTTTAACCACTGTAACTCAACATTTTTCTAGAAATTCTAGCCAGAGCAATTAGACAATCAAAAGAAATAAATGAATCCTAGCTGGAAAGGAAGAAGACAAACTGTCTCTATTTACAGGCACATGATCCTAATACATAAAAAAGACTAAAAAATCCCCAATAAAAATTTAGAGCTAATAAACAATCTCAGCGATGGTGCGCATGGCTAGTATTGGGTACAATCTCCAATATATTAACCACTATGGAAATCAGTAGAAGATTCCTCAAAAACCTAAAACATGATTAGCGAGTGACTCCATATCGGACACCGTGGACACCGAGTATTCTCCTCATGACAAGAAGGTGACAGCACTGCTGTAGGTAATGTTTTGTTGTTTTGTCACCCAGCGGCAGAGAGAGGATGTAATGTCTTGTCAAAGATAATATCAAGTTAAACTTTGTATGGCTAAAAATATTTGTTATATTAGTGTACTGTGATGTTTTAAAAAGTTTTATTTTTCTTGGAATACAGGTGCAGTAATACTGATTATATTCCCCGTGGGGATTTGGACCGTGTACACAATGCATGCTTTCTTTTTTTTTAAATCTCTTTCTACTGCTCCATTTCTTCTGCCCTCCATCTCTTGGTCTCCTTCTCTTTTGCCCAAGATCTACCTACTAATTTCTCTCCTCTTTATTTTTCTTTTGGGTTCCTCCTGTAAGGGGATCGTGCAATAATTAACCTCGTGTGGCTTGTTTCTTTCACTTAACATTGTGGTCTCAAAATGTGCACCACGATTTTTAAAAATCGGTTACTACAAAAACAACTTTTTGTGGCTTAATGGAAATATGACTATGATTTAAAAGTAAAAATCCTGCAGGACTTAAATTATTTAAAGTACTTGAAGATAAATAAAATGTCTGGATCACTGTTACAGATTTTTTTAAAAAAAGATGTGGCTAAATTCCTCTTCAGAAGGTTTCTTTATTTTCCCAATCCCAGTGACTGGGGAGTCACTTGGTTTAAAGGAGCAGTACCCTAAAGGACAAAACGAAAAGGAAATGAAATAGGGTGACAGCGTACCTGCTTCTGTGACGATTAGAATGCAGTTTTGGAAAGGAATAGCTGTGCGCATCTAAGCTGCAAAACAACACGGACTAAGAACCAGCATCCACAGACACAGTGCTATTTAGGCATTTGATCCATTAGCTAATCCTCACCATGCGAATCAGGCACTCTTACTGGTCCCTGCATCAGGCAAAGAAAACAGAGGCACCTGGAGTGAAAAGATTGGCCTCACACAGCTATAGCAGCTCTCGGATTGGAATTCACCCGGCTTCATCACGGAGGCTAAGCATTGGAGATTCTTCATGTAAGAGTACCAATTACTAGGGACTGACTTGTGCCTTCTCACCGCAAAAATGTTGACACCCTACTCCCCAGCACCTCAAAAATATGAATGCCCTCGGAAATAGGGTCTTTGAAGATGTGAGTAACACAGAAGAGGTTATACTCAGGTAGGGTGGGCTTCTCACCCAGTGCGCCCCATGACCTTGTAAGAGGCCGCCCCAGGACGCAGACTCGCGGTGGGGAAGGATTCCCATGCCTGTTTTACGGGAACCAAAGCCCCGCTCCCACGCGATTGCAGACAGTCCAGCCTCCAGAGCTGCGGGCCCACACGTTTCTGCTGTTGTAAGTCACCATACGCGTGGTGCGTTGGTTGCAGCCGCCCTTGGAAGGCGGATCCATGGAGTAACTCCTCAGACATCTCGGTGTCCGACCGGGCGCCCACGTAGCCCTGAGCACGCCTCGCCTACTTCCCTCTAAGCCCCCCTCGCCTTTGTCAAATACTGCTTGACCCCGGGTCATGCGGGTGAGGGCCAAAGGCAATGCTGGTAACCGCTTCTGTACATCTCAGGAGTATTGGATAACACCCTCACACGGTGACTCACAAAGCAAATGTTTTATTAAATTTGCCAACATTGTATTTGGTTTCTGGGAAGCTAAGAATTGTATATTTTTGTTCATTTTGAAAGGCCAGTGATTCACTAAGACCGTATGAACGTGGGCAGTATCATGTAACCATATTTAGAGTTGTTACCTTGTAGGGAAAAACCATTAGGGCTTGAAACAACTGTCGGTTACCCATGGACTTTTCCTTTTACCCAGATTTTTATTTTCATAATTTGTTAGAATATAGTTTGCCCAAATATGGAAAATCAACATGCTTCTTTTTTGATTTTTTTTTAAATTTTAAAATGAAAAAATGAATGAAAGCAATGATATAGAATTTCAAAACACAAAATAAAGGAGGTTAACAATGGTTAATATATATTGTTATTTTCAAAACAGTTGTTCAGATTACAAGACATAGGTATAAAAATGATCAAACAATAAAAGCACAAACTATTCTTTTTCATAAACTAACAGATTAGTAGCATAACTATCTTGTGTATATATATATATATATTTTTTTTTCTTCCTTCTTTTCTCCTTTCCCCTATCCCAGTTGTTCTTTCCTTTTGAGCAATTTTTTCCTTTTCCCTTTCACAATATCTATTGACTTAAAATATTAACCACATGCGCAGTTTATTCTAAATTCTGATTTTAAAGTTTTTGGTGAAAATAACTGGAAATTGTCTTATCTTCAGTGAATATTTGAAATATGTTTTCTTGATTTGCCTTTTATGATATCAGGAGAAAAGTCAAGAAGTATCAGGAATCTCGCAGGAAATCTTGTTCCCCAACACGTTTCCTCTATGGTCTGATTAAATGCCTGACTCATTGTCCTCTGCCAGAGACTTATCTTCTCCCACCAGTAATTGGTGTCTGGAACTTTATAAGAAATCTGTTTAAGAAACTCTATAAGAAATCATTGTTTTCCCCTGGCAGACACGACTTGAAAAGGAAAACTAATAGTATCTACTTTACCATGCCTTTACCTTCTCGTATTGTGCCAAAGGCTTTACAAGTCATGCATTTGAACCATGTAAAACCTCACCTTGAGGTAGACCTTCATGTCTACTGAGAATGGAAGCAGGGAAATTTTTCAGCAGAGAATGAAGAGAAGAGAAGCATTAAGTCTAAGATTTCAGCACCTTATAATTTGCCTGGTGCTTTCCTTGAAACCTTCTGATACACTTGAACCACTACCTGCGTGGACTATAGAGCACTTGAAAAGAAGCCAATATAAATCAACATATAAGCTCCACGCACAAAATGGACAATGAATTTGGAAGACTATGAAAAAAAATGAGTGTAAAATATTTTGCTGATATTTTAATTACCGCATAGTGCGACACAATGTTTAGATACATTTGGAAAGGCAATCTGTGTGCTAAAAGGAGATACTTGCAAGTGATCTGATGGAGGACTGGTGTCCAGAATATATACAGCACTCTCAAGACTCAACAAGAAAACAACGAACCAATTATTAAAGTGGGAAAAGATTTCAACAGATACTTCATTAAAAAAAAACCCAGAGATAAGGACATGAAAATATGATCCAGTCATTTCACTCTTAAGTATTATCAAGGAAGCGATGAAGACATTTGTTCAAAGACCTGTATGTGGATGTCCACTGCAGCTTTATTTGTAACAGTCAACACACTGAATGCACCCAAAGGTCCTTCTATAGGGAATGGATAAACAAATCATGCTACGCTTATACCACAGAATAATACAGAGAAAAGGAAATGCACATAGCAATGTGGATGAATCTCCAAATAAATACATTGACTATAAAAAAGGCAGGCCAAAGAAGGGTACTGACCATACCATTCTATTTATACATGTACAGTTTTACATATACAGTTACATATACAATTTTAGAACATGAAAACTGATCTGTAGTGAAAGAAAGTAGGTCACCGCTTACTGAGGATGCAGGATAGTATGGAAAAGTGGACTCACAAAAGAAGCCCTTTCTGGAGGTGATGAATATATTTGTTATCTTGATTGTGGTGGTGATTTCATGGATCAGTATACAGATTTGCTGAAATTTGTCAAATTATGCACTTTAAAATGTAGAATTTATTTTATGTTAACTATACCTCAATAAAACTTGCTTTTAAAACAACATATATCTGACCAGATGTCCAGATAACTTATTATAATCAATGTAATTTAAATGGAAAATAAGTTTTAAACCTTTAAAAAGGTAAATGATACATTTAAAACTAATTTTCCATGTATATAACATATTATTTCTATTTTCAAGACAATCCTATTCTTCAAAACTAATTAGTAAAATGTTAGAAAAGTGAACTGTTTAAGGCCTCAGTGTTCATGATAGATTGCTTGCAAAAATGTACTCAGTTTCCCTCCCTTTTTAATATTTGTATAATTTTATTTTAAAGAGAATAAAACAAAGCAAAGTAAAACAGAATAAATCCAATCAAAACGAAATAGTGTGACACTTTTTTTTGAAACAAGATAATAAGAAATCAAGAATGGCTACCATAATGCCCCCTGTTGTCTTCAAAATAGCTGCCCATATCTTCAGATATAGTAAAAATCAAAACAGAACAGAATAGAAGCAATAAAAACAGAATAATGAATGTAATAAAGGACTTTAAAAAAAGATAATAGTAAATCCAAAATGTCTATCATAATACATATTGTTATCTTTGAAATAGCTGCCCATGCCATCTGATATAATACAATAAAACAAAACAAAACAAAACAAAAAAACCCAGCCAAACAAAACAATGAGACTGATACAGGATTTTGAAACAAGTTAATAGGAAATTAGCAATGGCTACCACCTTCGAAAGGAGATTCCTCCATATAGGCTACACTACCTATTGTTACCTTCTGAACAGATATGATCAGACTACCAGCTTTAGGCCTGCAAAGTCAGTGAAACATTAAACACTACAAGCATTAAATTGTATTTTACCTCAATAACTATCATCACAACCTGCGTTTTTCCGGATCAACCAATTGCTTGGCTCTTTGTCTTCCTGCCTGGGGTGCCAGCAGGGCCTGGCATCTGGTTCTCCCCTCAGTGGCCTGTGCATGGCGCCGACTCACAGGAAGGCTTGGCTTCTTGCTGGCTCTTGTACTCCTCCCCCACAGTCCGTGAATGGTGCCAACTCCTGGAAAAGGCTGGCCATCTGGTTCTCTCCCTAGCAGCTCGAGTTTTCCCTCCTTTTATGTGAATTCCTTTGCATCTCTGTGAGTTGGAGTTGACTTTCCTATTCCTTAACCTGGGTTGGCTGTGTGAATTTCTGCCGATCCGATTGAATGTGGCAGAAATGGTGATGTGCCAGTTTCGGGCTTGGGTGTCAACAGCCCACATACACTGTCTGCTCAGTCTCTTGGTGTCCCTCCACTTTTCACGTGGGCAGCCCCTGCTGGCCTGTGTGCAGTTCAGTGGCTGTATAACCAAGCAAACTGTCCCAGGTGAGGCCAGCTGGGTTTATTTCCTGTGGCTGCTCCTATAAACTCCCACAAATTTAGCAGCTTGCAATCTCAATTTATCATTTTACAGTTCTGTTAGTCACAAGACCAGCCCGGGCCTAACTGGGTATTCTTGGGAGAGCACTAAGGAATAATCCGTTCCCTTACCTTTTCTTCTTTCTGTAGGTTGCCTGCATTCCTTGGCTTCTGGCTCTTTTCTGTCTTCAAAGCCAGAAGCAGTAAGTGGAATCCTTCTTACATCACACCATTGACCTCCTCATCTCTCTCCCCTTTGTACTTTTAAGGCTCTTGTCACTACACTGGGCCACCTAAGTAATTCAGGATGATCTTATTTTAAAGCAAACTTATTGGCAGCTGTGACTCTATTTGCAACCTTCATTCCTCTTTGCTGTGTAAATTAACATTCTCAGGTTCCAGAGATTAGGATGTGAACATGTTTTTTTTTTGGTGTGTGTGTGTGTATGTGTGTGGGGGGGTGGTTGTGATTCTCCCCACACTGTCCTTGGACAGCCATTACCTCAACAACCCAGGAACTCAATGCATGAGTGATCTGTCTCTGACCAGAGCTGCCCAGCCCAATGCAACTCAAATCTCAGACCACTGATCTGCAAAATGGCAAATCCAATAAAACTTGGTGAAGCACCATCAGAAAGGGTTGAGTATTTTCTTGTGAGACAAGGAAACCTACAGGCTTTAAAAGGATCAAGAAATGTGAACTAACTTCTGGCATTTACTTAAAATGCTCCAAGATCAGATTTCTAAAATAGCTCTGATCATTTGAGATGCTCCTTTTTAACTATTTGATTAATAATTGTTGTGTTTCAGGAGGCAACATGAGGACCGGGCATGTGGCTCAGTGGTAGAGCTCTTGCCTAGCTTCCTTGAGGCTCTGGACACAACCTCAGTAATAAACAAAAAGGGAACTGGATGAGCTGTCTCTTTATGGAATTGTTTGCAGTGCAGGAAGTCATACAGCAGACTTACCCACCCTTCCCTTCCAACATTCTTCACTGTGTTCTCAGATGGCTTTGCCAGCCCAAGGAAAGGCTTAATCTTCCATCCTTACTCCTTGGAAAAATGATGATTTGTAGCCTGGGAGAAATTTCCGTTAGTGAATGAATAATATATATATTTAGCAATGTCTTGGTGTGTTAAATTGAACTTATAATTCTATTTTAAGTAGATTTGACAGGCAGGAAGCTACTTATGGTTTGTACCCTGTGGTATAGATTACATAATCAACATTTAGAGGATCAGGATTTTGTTTATCTTTGCTATGCCTCAGGATAAAAATTCTCTGTTTCAATCATGAAACAGAAAGGGGAAAAACTCAAAGTAGTGTTATGTTAGACATAACATTTTTGCATCTTGAATGAAACCTCAGAAAACTGAGACTCAAAGTTTCAAGTGAAAAAATATGAACCAAGTAGAGTAATATCTAATTGAAGCATACAAATTTTTTACTTTGTAATGTTTCATTTCTGATCCCTAAATTCTCCATTTTAAGTATTTAATAGCATAATAGGAAAGAGTAATAGGTTAACATCTTCACTTTGGTGGCAGAGTCTCATAAATCAGAACACATCTGTCTATTGATACCTTCATGTTGCAGCAGTTCCACTCCTGTGTGAGTGTGTGTGTGTGTGTGTGTGTGTGTGTGTAAGGGGCTCTTCATTACCAGCAGAATTTATTATGAAAGACCTGAAACTGGAAAACAGGTAATGCTTTGGCACTCAAACAAGATTCACACATTTAAAACTCTTGGAAATTTAAGACACCTGCTAACGTTTCCTAGTATAACAGATCAGGGAAATATTTAAGAATAAATAAATAGGTTGCATCATTGGAATTTCTTGTTTCTTGTTTTAGTTTGTTTTTTCCTTTGCTTTTGGAGTAGTTTGAACTTCAACATCATGAAGTCTCCTGCTTGAGGGTATAAAAGCAATACTTTGTTTTCTGTTTTTTTTTTTTTCCCATGGAGAGCAGCATAGATTTGAAATGATCTATGAAATCTGGAGGTTCTTATACTTTGGCATAAACACTCAGTTACTTCTTTTTCTTAACTCTAGTTTCATTGTATTCTGTGGGGAGTTATGACCAGTGTTGGCCTCAGAGGATGTCACAATGTGTTCTGAGCTACAAATTAGATAAAGGATTCTTATTGTCTAACCTGACTACTCCTATGCTCACTGGAAACAGTATCTCCATAAGCAACACTGAAAATGACTTTGCTGTTCACCAGCAGGTAAAATATAAGACATTGCCTTTAACTGTCTGGGCACTGCACAGCTCTGAATAACACTGCTTGTGTATTTGCAGCACACGGATAAGGACGTAGCTCAGGAAGACCAAGCTGTGTTGTGTCAGGGCTCGAAGGCGAAGTCAAGTGTGACTCCAAGCCAGGCGTCATGAGCTCCACCCCCCGACTCCCCTGCATGCGCTAGAATGCATTGTCTAGGCCAGTGCCATGTTTATAAGTGTTTACTGAATGCTTGACTTTGATGAAAAGAATTTTACACACAATTGTAAAGTGGTGAAAGAAGAAAGTCTTAAAAAGGTCGTTCTGGAAATCATAGTCTCAGACACATTTACATAAGAGGTTCAGTTACATTGTGACATTTGTCAGCACTGAACTAGATGACAAATGTATCACTTGAAGTCATTCTCTCAAGAGATTTTTATTGGCTTCCCATATGTGCATGGTATGATTTAAATTTTATTTTCATTTTATTTTTTTGGTAAGGGATCACCGTGGTCATTGTTTACAGTTTTTCTTAAAAGAAAAACTATAAAATATCTACCCCTAACTTTGAAAATGCAAAATGCTTGGTTCCCAGATATCATAAATGTAATCTTTTTAAAAACAGATTGGTGTATTGGGTATTAATATCTAAGTATTAAAAATAAGAATTGCATGGGACACCGAGGTTGTGAACTATGAGCACTGACCCCAGGGATTAAAACAGTGTCATTCCAATCCAGACAGTTTCCAGACACCAAAGTGTATTCTCCCTAGTACTGATTGGAATAAGGATTGTCACTGAAGACAGTCCCTTCCATTGCTTTCAGCTCCACAGGTCTGAGAGCACATGATCACACGGAGGAGTCCAGAGTGTTGACCACTGGTGGAACGGCAGAAGGAAGAATGGAGGGAACAAAAGGTAGTTGCACTAATGCACTAGCCATATAAAAAATAGCCACTGGCTTGATGTTATCAGGGAAGAGAAGAGAAAATATTTCAGTTGACAATTGATCTACCTCACAGCTAACGCATCTGAAGCAAAGGCATCATCCTAACATTACCTCCCCTTTCCTTTCTCTGCGAGGAAAGAGCTCCGGGAGTTTATGACTTCCAATTGTTTTGTAAGATTGGCTGACACATCTGGGTCAGGATTGACTGCTCTCCTCACTGGAGACGAAAGTGCTGTTGGTCTTCGAGTTTCATGGCGCGTGGCTAAAGAGCACAAGTGTGGATGAGTCCAGCTCCGTTCATTTTTTGGTGCCTCATTTGCCCAGACAACAGTAGTGATTTGCATGGAACATCTTTAATACAGAGAAACAGAAACCCATGGTGATCATGAGCTCTCGCGAGATTTTGTGACATGAGGAACTGCACCCTAACTTCTTTTGCCCCACTTACTCTGTCCATCTGTTTCCCTAAGTAAAGTTTTTGGGGTGGTCATTTTATAAGTGAAAGAAATGGCTGCATAAGGGACTCTTGGCGTGGTGCCTAGCACAGAGCAGGATGCGGACCGGTGGCTGCTGTTAGTCACAGGCTGCGGTGGTCTGCTGTCTGACTCTTCTCAGAAAGAACTTAATGCCCAGATCTGTCTCGGGGGAGTGTTTGTCTAATGTGATTGACCCTATAAGGTCACTAGCAAGCTGAATGAGAGACAAGTTACTTCCTTGTAGCCCCAGTGACCAGGATCTAGGTTTGGGCTCTTGTCTTTGGTCTTTTTCATCTGACCAATCTGGTGCTTCAGCAGCACAAACTGCTTCCTCCTGAGGTTTTTCCTTTGCAGAAACAAGAAGACCCTTGAGGCCAATAACCAGTTATTTATTTTTAAATGTTTTAAAAGAAAAATAATAGTGTGAGGCTTTTGCATGAGCTTTCTTACTGAAATGACCCTTGACAGGAACTGGAAATATTTCTTGTCAATGCAGCCATTATCTCTTGTGACCAAACGGGATGTGGAAGGTAGGGTGGAATTTCTGAGTTCTTTGTACATAGGAACGAAATGCCTGTCATTTAGTTAAAATAAATTATTGATTTTTAAATCAAATCAAAATATTGAGTCAAACAAGTGGGCACTGTACATGAATTTTCTCTTTTTTTAAGAGCCATTTCACTATTTTGTGGACAGTGGGTGAAATATGGGGTTATGCATAACAAAAACATGTTTTGGGCTTCATGAAACCTAGGAGGCATTTGGAGGACAGTCTGAAAAAAAAGTTCTAATTACCATTAGTTCTAAGAAAAATAAGTGAACTTTTCTTGCCTTATCAGGTGAGCAAGTGACAAAATGCAGCAAAAACTATTTATAATACTTTGTTCCTGTAGCTACCAGAACCCAACTCGCAAAGTTCACGTGACTGGGATATTTTCCCCTCTTCTGGGAACAAGGGCTTTAAGTGTCCTCAGTATCTCCCGGGGCCTGGGCTTGGGAAAATCTTAAGAACACATGATTCTGGTCACAAATTTCAGTTGTGTAATGATGGCTTTAGCAGATCAAGAATTGATTTTCCCCCCTTCCAGGGATTAAGAAATGACTTAACATTTTAGTTTCTTTCTTATTGTCTTCCAGATCTGTAAAATTTATGTACACATGGTAAGGAAGGTAAAAGAATGGATAATGTCACAGTGATTTCTTTTGCATAATTTTTAATGGTGCAGTCTGCAGTGCATGATTACATTCCTTCTGGGGAGCTTGCGCGTGTACATAACACATCTTAATTCTTTTTGGCATCTCTTTCCCCTTCTTTCTCCTCCTTCTCCCTCCATCTCTCAGACCCCTTTCCTTTTGCAAAAGATTTCTGTCTCTATTTCATGTTACCTATCTTTTATTTTGCTCTTTTATTTTTATATTTTGGGTTTCTCATGTAAGATAAAATTTTCCTACAAATGAGCAAATGCTTCTGTCATTTAGAGAATAAATAGCCAGGCCTTGTGAGCAGTGGGGATTTTCTTGCTGTGGCTCCTGCCTGCATGCCCGGTCTCTTTGGACTGATTTTTCTCTGCTTGAACCTCGTAATTTCAGCCTTGCTCTCCTACATCAGAAACAGCCGTATCACTGCACCATCTCAAAAAAGATGCCTGTCTGCCTTTGAATTTCATTTTTCTTTAACAAAGAAGGCCCCACTCCCTTAATTTCCTAGGCTAAGTAATGTCATCATTTAGAACCTGCTTTTCAGCACTGGATCTGAGACCTGTGTGCCTTCAACATCCTTTCAGAACAACCCTCATGGGGGTTTAGCTCAGTGGCATAAGTCCCTGCTTGGCAAACCCAACGTCATGAGTTCGGTTCTTGGTACCAAAATGGCTCTCATTTTTCTTCTCTTGCATTTATCATACCATCTTGTAATCGGAGTTTTTTTGTGTACATTTTCATCTAAACCTGGTTCTTGGATTTCATTGGTGTTAGGTGGGGCCTGCTGTTCTATTTTAAAAGTTCCCTGCTGACTCTAATTCACTAGTCCCATTGGTCACTGAACTAGAGAAACTTCCATGAATAGAATGACTGACTGCACAGTTCACAATCATACTCCAGTCTCCAGCTCAGGGCCATGAACGTAGCAATTGCTCAGGAAATATCTGCAGATCAAATATCTGGGTACCCCCACTGCATAGTGCAAAGTTAAGCACAATTGAGTGTTGAGTGAATAAATGAGTCAAATGTATTAAATTCTACAGGTGACATGTAAGTCGAGGTCTTTGCTTTCAAACATGACTGTAGCTGGATAGGTGTGAGGGGAACAGGGGAAACAAACACACCAAAAATTCAGATACCACTACTCAAGCACATCAATGGTGAGAAGATTTTCAGCAATTGTAATGATTTCTCACTGAGAATACCTCTCATGGTGAGGATCTTTCTTCTTTCTGAATGCAGAATTTCCCCAAGTGATATGGCAGAGGTTCAGTTGATTGAACCTTGGAGCCAACTCTGTGTAAGCTCTTTGGAAAACTGCTAAAGCCCTCTGAGGTCATTCCAGACCACTCGCCTTCCTCTGTTATGCACTGAGGCAGGAAATGTTTTCTCTTTTTTTTGCAGTGAGCAACTTGAGGAGCCTGCAAAGAATGCGCACAGCACAACACGCTATGGACTCCCTCCAGCTGTTTACCGGCGTCTCTTCCATTCTTGACAGGGACGTCACGTTCTTTTGGCTACTGGTTATGATTTTATACACAAGACAAAGTAAACACTTCCTGGAGGGCTTCAGAGGCCAGCTTCACTGATGTCTTATCTTTCATTTTCCTTCAACCCAAAGAGGAAGAAACAAGATTAAAGAGAGACTTCCATTTATCCAGTGCAGTAGTCAGTACGTACATTAAAAAAATAACAAAACAAATTTGGATCCCAAAAGCAATAAACCCCTGAGTTTAATTTGCCTCTTCTTGCTTCGCTTATTTTTTCATTCTTGAGTGGCCGTGGCCGCCAACCAAGGTCATCTGAGAACAATGGACCTTAGTCACTGACTTGCTGAAGGTCTTGGTTAAAAGGGACTCTTGGAGCTGCTGCAGTCTGACCCGAGTCATCCCAGGCTGTGCCACAAAGGCTAAAGAGTTGGAAGCCCCTCAAAGTGGTGACTGTTATTGTAGCAAATCTCCAGGTTAAGGAGGTGGGGAAGGCTGGGGACACATGTGCTCTGTCTGGGATTTACTGCCTGGACAGGACAGTTCCTGACCTTTTAGTCAGGACAGGCTGAGATTGCATTCTGGCAGAGACCACCCTGAAGGACATGGTGATTTCAGGGGGAGACCCTGAGATTTAAGGCATATGGGCTTAGGGTTAAACCCCAGTTCCCCCACGCACTGTGTGAATTGGGTAAGGTACTTAGCTCCTCTAGGGTACATGTTTCTCATCTCTTTATCAAGAGTTAAGATATATTATGTTCTTGCTCCTGGACGGCACCAAAGAGGTCTGTTCCTTTGACATTTCCTTTGCTGAAAAACTTGTCCATATATTCCACTGGCTAATTTACAGAACTATTTTTTCCTTGTTGGAAAGAAATACCATATCCCTGATTTCATTACTTTACAATTATTTAAAAATATTGGTTAAAGCTATGCTGTGCACTGTCCAAAGAGAACAAGATAGAGTGTTTCTCTGTGTTATCCATGTGTTAGTCAGTGCTAA
Source organism: Dolichotis patagonum (assembly GCA_004027295.1). Classification (NCBI taxonomy): domain Eukaryota; kingdom Metazoa; phylum Chordata; class Mammalia; order Rodentia; family Caviidae; genus Dolichotis; species Dolichotis patagonum. The sequence continues at coordinate 25,885 of PVJX010021199.1, forward strand.
TTTGAGAACACGTAGCGAACGGCACACATTGAGTAAAATGGAACATGAGAGAATAGTGATGGAAAAAAGCATTATGTGTGGAATCCAAATATAGGTTCCTAATCTTATGCAGACTCCAAGAAGAATTCTAATCTTAACTGTAGCTGTCTGAGATGAGGCACGGTCATAAAACAAGAATAATACCCACCTACACAGTGTTTGCAAATCAAGTGGATGGTTGAGTATTTGTGGAACTACTTTGAAAATGCATTTAACATAATACCCACATTAATTATTAAGAATAGGTTGGTTTCTCCTCGTACTTACCAAAAACAAAGTATTTTATGAGTAGGGAAGGTACAAAATTGGAAAAGGGTCATTTTATTCATAAACCAGAGACAAGAGGGTGGGTTTGGTCTCAGTTTACTAATTAGAGCAGGGGTGCATTTCTCAGCTGCTGCTTGCATGCAGGCAACATTGTGTGGTTCAGGGGCTGCACAGGTGGGGCTGGGCTGTAGTGTTGCCTAAAGTAGAATAATCTCTGATAACCCTGGAGTGGATGCTGGGGAAACCATGTGGTGTGTAAAACTGGATTTCAAGACTGAGGACTTAAAAGAAAATAGAGGTTTTGTGGGAACAGCGATAAAAACGGTGTGTGTGTTGTTGTTTATTTAAAAATAGTTCATAAAGAACCTCAAAGGTATTCCTTATTAAAACAAACTAAAATTATTGTGTTAAAAATTGCTGCGATCGCTAATCATTATTCTGACTGTGTTCAGTTGTCTGGAAATCTTCTGAAACAGCTACTCCCATGAATTGTTTGTTTTACAAAATCATTTTAAAGCTTTTAGGCCTTTACAGATTTGGGTTTTCACATTTTTTTGTACTTGTATTGTTGTTTATTTCCCCAAGTATTGACACATCTTTGGGTAAGCAAGCTGTCTGGTCCTGGTCTTCATCCCACACACTGAAAAGGTAGAACCTAAGCAGGTCTCTCCTTTACATGGTATCCTGATCTGTGGGGACAGCAGAAGGTGTGGCAAAGGCACTTAGGTTCTTTTGTTTAGAGGATTTGGGTCACACAAACTACAGATTAAATTAGCACAGACTTTGAATTGTCATACAAACACAATCTTGGGTAGTCTTATCATTTGGGTGATATCTTGGGGGTAGGTATGTTGTGTTATTGTCAGTAGATAAAACATTGAGTTTACCATTTATAAACCTTTATCTGAAGTTAGTTTATCAAGTAAGCAAACACATTGTCTAAGGGAGGCTTCAGTGTAAGGTGGATGAAAGGCAGTTTGGGAGGTGCTATCCTGCGTAGGTACGATGATATACCTGATTGTCTTTAGTCGTCTGGAAATCTGACATTTGAGGGCTATCCAGGAGGTGCCCTCATGGTGATACCAGGATGTGAAAATGAATGAATGAAGGAGACAGGGACAGAAATAATGTCAGAAGCTACGATTCTGACCATTTCTGGTTTTGCCCAGGGATGATATTGATGAGAAATAAAGGGTTCATATTGCTGCTTTGGTGGCATTGGGGAGTTCCACTGAACATGGTAGAAAGAACCTAGTTACTTAGCGTGGCAGTGACAGGATTATCCTCGTATAATCCTGTCCGTGTGGTCTCATACTTGAAGAAGAGGCTGATAAAGTACATAGCCCAGCCTCGAGTTACTATATTTTTTCCACTCTTTCAGAGCTTCTGTTTTTCCCTGTCAAATTTATTCTTTCCCTGCTTAAAGACCAAGCACAGCAAAGTAGACAAAAGATAAGAAAAAGAAAGGTTTTGAGGGAGGACTGTTACTTCATCATTTGTTTTGGAATACAGGGGTCAGAGATCAAGTAAGAGTTACTGAGATGTCAAATTGGAGATGCGCCATAAAGAGAGCTAAGATTTTTTTTTTACTTTAAAGAGAAAAAAAACCCAACCAAACAAAACAGAAAGAGGGGAGCAACAATACAGAATTCCAATGGGGAAAGAGAAAAAAAAAAGAACAATAACCACAACAAAAAAACCCAAAAAACAAAAACACTAAGAAATCGCCACTTGATAAGTTACATACTGTCATCATTGGAAATAATTGTTCAAGTTACAAAATTAAAGCATACAAAGTAGATATTCAGACAGTGAGACTGTTAACAGTTCTGCTCAACGTTCTAACAAAAACAGTAAAATGGTCATCTATCTTACACACTTAAACACATATGTAGTTATATCCTTTAGAGCACTTTTTTTCCTTTCTTTTTTACAGTAGCAATTACACATTTTGCGTTTTATTGCTCCTACAGTTCTTATTACTTTTTACACTAGAGACACAATGTGATATTTATAAATATGATTCTTATTTATTTCACTAATGGGGATAGTCTCAAGTTGTCTCCATTTCCCTATGAAGGCCTCAAGATCATCCTTTTTATAGCTGAGTAGTATTCCATTGTGTAAAAATACCACATCTTTTTCATCCACTCTGCGGTTGATGGGAATCTTGGTTGTTTCCAAGATTTAGCTATTACAAATTGTGCTGCTATGAACATGGTGTACATATATCACTGTGATATGATCTTTTCATTTTTTCTGGAAAAATACCCAGGAGGGGAATAGCTGGGTTGAATGGAGCTTCCAATCCTAGACTTCTGAGAATTCTCCATACTTATTTCCATAGTGGTTGCACCAGTCTGCACTCCCACCAACAGTGGAGCAGTGTTCCTTTTTCTCCCACAGCCTCGCCAACATTTGTTATCAGTTGATTTCTTGATGGCAGCTATTCTTTCCGGTGTGAGATGATATCTCAGTGTGCTTTTAATTTGCATTCCTTGAATGACCAGTGGTGGTGAACATTTCTTCATGTATTTGTTTGCCATTTGTATATCTTCATCTGAGAACTGTGTGTTCATCTCAGATGCCCATTTTTGGAGAGGGTCTTTGAATTTGGGGGGCTTTATGTTTTTCAATTCTTTATATGTTCTTGATATAAGTCCTTTGTCTGAGGGGCTGCTGGTTAAAATTCTTTCCCATTCTGTGGGTTTTCTTTTCACTCTGATGGTGATTTCTTTTGAAGTGCAGAAATTTTCAATAATATGGGATCCCAGTTATTCATTCTTTGAAGTGTTTCCCATGCAGTTTGTGTTTTGTTCATGAATTCTCTGCCTACTCCTATGTCTCCAAGATTTCTACCTACCTTATCTTCTAGTAGATTTAGTGTTTCTGTTTTAATGTTTAGGTCTTTGATCCATTTAGACTTTAGTTTTGTGCGTGGTCATAGGCATGGATCTTGTTTCAGTCTTCTACATGTGGAGAGCCAGTTTTTCCAACACCATTTATTAAAGAGGCTATCCTTCCTGCAGTGAACATGTTTAGCCCCTTTGTCAAATATCAGGTGACTGAGTGTCTTTGTACTTATACTTGCATCTTCTAATCTGTTCCATTGATCCTCAGGTCTATTTCTTTGCCAGTACCATGCTGATTTTATCACTGTGGCTTTGTAATACAGTTTCAGTCAGGAATTGAGATTCCTCCTGCCTTGCCTTTATTGCCCAGAATTTCCTTTACTATTCTAGGTTTCTTCTGGTTCCAAATGAATTTTAGGAGTGTTTTCTCTAGATCTGTGAGGTATGTCGATGGTATTTTGATTGGGATTGCCTTAAATCTGTATAACAGTTTTGGGAGTATAGCCATTTTCACAATGTTGGTTCTTCCTAGCCAAGAGCATGGAATATCCTTCCATTTTCTAATATCCTTGTCAATCTCCTTTTTTAGCATAGTATAATTTTCACTATATAGGTCTTTTACATTTTTAGTCAGGTTGATTTCTAAGTATTTCATTTTTTTAGATGTTATTGTGAAGGGCAATATTTCCATAATTTCTCTCTCGGTGAGGTTCTTGTTTGTATACAGGAATGCTATTGATTTTTGAGCACTGACTTTGTATCCAGCTACACTGCTGAATTTGTTTATTACCTCTAGTAGTCTTTTAATGGAGTTTTTTGGGTCTTCTATATAGAGTATCATGTCATCTGCAAATAGTGAAAATTTATCTTCTTCCTTTCCTATTTTTATTCCTTTTATTTCTTTCTCTTGTCTGACTGCCCTGGCTAGTGTTTCCAGAACTATATTGAACAGGAGTGGTAATAATGGACATCCTTGTCTTGTTCCTGATTTTAAAGTGAAAGCTTTCAGTTTTTGTCCATTTAGTATAATACTGGCTGTTGGTTTGTCATAGATGGCCTTTATAAGCTTGAGGTAGACACCGTGTATTCCGAGTTTCTGAAGGGTTTTGATCATGAACATGTGTTGGGCCTTATCGAAAGCTTTTTCTGCATCTATTGAGATGACCATGTGGTTTTTGTTTTTGGCTCTGTTGATGTGGTGTATTACATTTATTGATTTGCATATGTTAAACCAGCCCTGCATTCCTGGAATGAACCCCACTTGGTCATGATGTATAATCTTCTTGATGATTTGCTGCATTCTATTTGCTAGTATTTTATTGAGAATCTTTGTGTCTATGTTCATTAGTGAGACTGGCCTATAGTTCTCCTTTTTGGTTGGGTCTTTATCTGGCTTTGGTATCAGAGTAATACTTGCCTCCAGGAATGAATTAGGGAGGATTGCTTTTTTTTTCAATTTCATTGAAGAGTTTAAGGAGTATTGGCACCAAGTTGTCTCTAAACTTCTTATAGAATTCAGCTGGGAATCCATCAGGACCTGGGCTTTTCTTTGTTGGTAAGTTTTTTTTTATTATGTTTTCAATTTCAATAGCTGGGTTATTCAAAATTGCTATATCTTCTTGGTTGAGCTTTGGTATTTCATATGTTTCTAGAAATCTGTCCATTTCCTCTGTGTTTTCCTCTTTATGTGAGTAGAGGTTTTCAAAGTAGGTGTTTATGATCTTTTGAATTTCCACAGGATCTGTAGTAATTTCTCCCTTTTTGGTCCTTATTACATGAATTTGGGTTTTTTCTTTCTTTTTCTTTATAAGGTTAACTAGACATTTGTCAATTTTGTTTATTCTCTCAAAAAATCAACTTTTTGATTCATTAATTCTTTGTATTGTTTTAGTTTCAATTGCATTGATTTCTGCTCTAATCTTTACAATTTCCTCTCTTTTATGAGCTTTAGATTTAACTTGCTCTTCTTTTTCTAGAAGCTTGAGATGCAGCATTAGATTATTTGCGCTCATTCTGTTTTCTTGATATGATAATTTATTGCTATATATTTCCCTTTTAAGACTGCTTTCATTGCATCCCACAGATCACAGTAGTCATTTCTGCATTTTCATTGAATTATAGGTATAGGAAAGCTAAGATTTAAGAGGATAATGATCTAGATATGGGCAGCAGATAGCCAGGGGCATTCAGGTGGGGCAGCAAGTCCAGGTTCTCTAAACAGTGTGGCTGGGAGTGGTCAGATTGAAAAGGTGACGGCCACTGATGGGCAGTAGCCACTGTCATGTTTATATCTCTTCTTGGATGTGGAGTACAAGTTGGGTAGACCACATTTTTATCGGAAGATTTGAAAAGTGTGAGTCATACACATTACTAATATTGGACCTGGAAGATATAGAAAAGAGTGATGTAAACATTTATAAAAGAAATAATATGTCTGTTCAAAGTATTGTTCTTTAGCTTTGTAAAGTTATTCCCTGAAATAGCTAATCCTCCTTGAGAAATTCTTCACTCTGTATTTCATTACAGTATTCTATTTTATACTAACATAAGGTACATTTATAAATATACATTTTAAAGAAGCAGAATCAGAAGAACATCCTATTCGATCAAGTGTCTGTGAATGTTGGAGCTTCTTTTTGTCCAGTTCCACACTCATCGCTGGAAAAGAAATTCTTGTCTGACCACACTGGAGAAAGGAATCAAGAATGTGAGCACGGTTACACTCGGCTTTCACGTCTCACTGCTCTCCTGGCCTCTCCTCTCTGAGACCTCAGGCCCCGGAGTGATGTTATTACTCCCCAGCTGCCACCTGCGCTGCTCAGTGATGCTCCAGCTGTTTCCAGAGTTAGGTCACTTGGAACATGTGCAGAACTATGTGACTATGTACAGACTCATTTTATCTCCTTTTTTGCTTCATGTACAGCTTTAAGTACTAATTTATCTTAGCAGTTTATGCACAGAAGCATATGAAGAGGACATTGTTTCCTATATTCCTTTCCTGAGAAAACTATTGTTAGTGAAACTTGAGATTTTAAAAGTTATTTCAGCATCCATGATATATCACTGCAGGCTTCAGAAGAGAACAAAAAGCCACCCATGCTTCAGTCACACCTGATCATCTTGGGCAGTAACCTTTCCAGCAACTCAAAATCAGGTGTCATCGTATAGTTATACATCACTACTACTGGGCACGATCCTCGAGACCTAA
>PVJX010021200.1:0-32246 GCA_004027295.1 Dolichotis patagonum
TTTCTCTACATCTAAGTTAATATTTTAAAATTAACTCAGCAAAAAAATTTTAAATGTCTTCAGTGGTAATTTCTTTATTGAGAGAAAATTCTAACTTTTAGGAATCACTTAAATAATTTTATATTTATGGTAAATTTATATTTTAGAAGTCATTTGCATAAAGCCAAATGAAACTTTTTCTTAAAATTATTCTGCAGTGCAAATGATATAACTATAATATTCACACATGTAATAGCAGAAAATTTACCAAACATGGGGGAAAAGTCTGATAAGCAGATAAGTGAGGCATATAGAACACCAAACAACCACAGCCAACATGAATCTACACAGAGACATATGATAATTAAGATCCCACACATGCAGCATAAAAACATAACACTAAAATCTGTTAGAGAAAAGACACAAGTCACCTATCAAGGAAAGCCTATTAGAATCAAAACAGACTTTTCAGAACAAACCCTCAAGTCAAGACAAGCTTGGACTGAGGTATTTCACGCCCTGAAAGAAAACAACTTTCAACCCACACTGATGTACCAAGAAAAACTTACATTCAAATTTAATGGAGAAACAAGATACTTCCATGCCAAAGAACAACTGAAGAAATCCATGTTCACCAAACCAACCTTAGGAAGAGTATTGAAAGACATACTAGACAGAGATAAAAATGACCACAATCCCCAGAACAACAACAGAAAGAAACTGCCAGGTAGGACAAGCAATTAAACAAGGGGGAAAAGCAGGAAGCAAACAATTGGAACATAACATGGCAAAGTCAAGCCAGTACATATGAGTGATATCCATAAGTGTAAATGGCCTCAATTCACCTATCAAAAGAAATAGGTTGAGAGAATGGATCAAGAAACCTGATCCCACAATATACTATATACAAGAAACACATCTGACCCAAAAGGAAAGTCATAGATTAAAAGTCAAAGGATGGAAAACAGTATTCCATGAAACATGAAGCCAGAAAAAAGCAAGAATAACTATTTTACTTGCAGACAATGTGAACTTCAAACCTCACATAATTAAAAGAGATTAAGAGGTCACTACATACTCGTAAGTGGAAAAATACAAAAAGAAGAACAAACAATTATAAATATATATGCACCAAATACAGGAGAACTCAACTATATAAGACAAATACTAATGGACATGAAAAACCAAATACACAAAACACAATTATAAAAAGGGACCTTAAGCCCACTGTCACAAAGAGATAGGTCAACTAGACAAAAAGTCAGCAGACAAATAATAGAACTGACCCATACCTGTGAGCAATTGGACTTAGTAGATGTTTACAGAGTGTTCCACCCAACCACATCAGAATACACATTCTTCTCAGCTGCACATGGGACATTCTCCAAAACAGACCACATATTACCCCATAAAATGTTCTTAAGTAAATGCAAAGGTACTGAAATTATCCCTTGCATACTGTCTGACCGTAGCACACTGAAATTGAAAATCTGGCAAAATAATTTGCAAAACTGGCATAAATAAATGGAACTTAAATAAGAACCTTCTGAACAACAAGTTGGCTACAGATGAAATTAAAGAAGAAATAAAGCAATACCTATAATTCAATGAAAATGCAGAAACAACATATTGTGGTCTGTGTGATGCAATGAAAGCGGTCTTAAGAGGGAAATATATAGCAATACATTGTCATATCAAAAAGCCAGAATGAGCACACATAAACAACCTAATGCTTCTTCTCAAGGTTTTAGAAAGAGAAGAGCAAGTTAAACCCAAAGCTCACAGAAGAGAGGAAATAGTAAAGATGAGAGCAGCAATGAATGCAATTGAAACTAATGAAAAAGATACAAAGAATTAATGAACCAAAAAGCTGGTTTTTTGAGAGGATAAACAAAATTCACAAACTTCTAGTTAACTTTATCAAGAATAAACACAAATTCACACAATAAGAACTAAAAAGAGGGTAATTACTACAGATCCCACAGACATTTAAAAGATCATGAATACCTACTAGAAAATCTCTCATCAAATAGAGTGGAAAACACAGAAGAAATGGACAGATTTCTACAAACATATGAACTACCAAAGCTCAATCAAGAAGATATAGCAATTTTGAGTCACCCAATATCAGCTATTGAAATTGAAAATGTAGTAAAAATCTTACCAACAAAGAAAAACCTAGGTCCTTACGGATTCACAGATGAATTCTACAAGAAATTTAGAGAAGATTTGATGTCAATATTCCTTAAGCTCTTCAATGAAATTGAAAAGGAAGCAATCCTTCCTAAATCATTCCTGGAGGCAAGTATTACTCTCATACCAAAACCAGAGAAAGACCCAACCAAAAAGAACTATAGGCCAATCTCACTAATGCACATTTGCAAAGATTCTCAATAAAATACTGACAAATAGAATGCAACATATCATCAAGAAGATTATACATCATGACCAAGTGGGGTTCATTCCAGGAATGCTGTGATGGTTTAACATACTCAATTCAATAAATGTAATACACCACATCAACAGACCCAAAAACAAAAACCACATGGTCATCTCAATAGATGCAGAAAAAACTTTCGATAAAGTCCAACACACATTCATGATAAAAATCCTTCAGAAACTCGGAATACACGGTGTCTACCTCAATCTTATAAAGGTCATCTATGACAAACCAACAGCCAACATTATACTAAATGTACAAAAACTGAAAGCTTTCACTAAAAAATCATGAACAAGATAAGGATGTCCACTATCACCACTCCTCTTCAGTATAGTTCTGGAAACACTAGCCAAGGCAATCAGAAAAGAGGGAGAAATAAAAGGAATAAAAATAGGAAAAGAAGTGCTGGGGGTTTAGCTCAGTGGTGTAAGTGCCTGCTTGGCGAACACAAGGTTGCGAGCACCAAAAAAAAAAAAAAAAAAAGGAAAAGAAAAAATTAAATTATCATTATTTGCAAATGACATGACATGATACTCTACATAGAAGAACCCAAAAAAATCCATTAAAAGACTACTACAGGTAATAAACAAATTCAGCAGTGTAGCTGGATAAAAAGTCAATGCTCCTAAATCAGCAGCATTCTTGCACACAAACAAAAAACTCACTGAGAGAGAATTTATGGAAATATCGCCCTTCACAATAGCATCTAAAAAAAAAAGGAATAGTTAGTAATCAACCTAACCAAGAATGTAAAACACCTATATGCTGAAAATTATGCTACACTAAAAAGGAGATTGAGAACATATTAGAAAATGGAAGGATATTCCTTGCTCATGGCTAGGAAGAACCAACATTGTGAAAATGGCAGACACCCAAAACTGTTATACAGATTTAATGCAATCCCAATCAAACTACCATTAAAAGACCTCACATATCTAGAGAAAATACTCCTAAAATTCATTTGGAAGCAGACGAAACCTAGAATAGCAAAGACAATTCTGGACAACAAAGGCAAGGCAGGAGTCATCTCAATTCCTGACTTGAAACTATACTTCACCACAGTGATACATCTGCATAGTACTGGCAAAGAGAGACCTGAGGATCAGTGGAAAAGATTAGAAGATGCAAACACAACTACAAAGACACTCAGCCACATGATATTTGACCAAGGGGTTAAACATTCACTGGAAAAAGAATAGCTTCTTTAATAAATGGTGTTGGAAAATTGAGTACCACTTGCTGAAGGCTGAAACTAGACCCATGCCTATTACCATGCACAAAACTAAAGTCTAAATGGATCAAAAGTCTAAATATTAAAACAGAAACACTAAATCTACTGGAAGACAAGGTAGGTAGAAATCTTGGAGACATAGGGGTAGGCAGATAATTCATGAACAAAATGCAAACTGCATGGGAAACTTCAAAGAATCAACTGGGATTTCATATTATTGAAAAGTTTTTGCACTTCAAAAGAAACCATCAACAGAGTGAAAAGAAAACCCACAGAATGGGAAAGAATTTTAGCCAGCAACCCCTCAGACAAAGGACTTATATCAAGAACATATAAAGAATTGAAAAACATCAAGTCCTCCAAATTCAAAGACCCTCCCCAAAAACGGGCAGCTGAGATGAACACACAGTTCTCAGATGAAGATATACAAATGGCAAATAAATACATGAAGAAATGTTCACCATCACTGGTCATTCGAGAAATGCAAATTAAAACAATACTGAGATTTCATGTCACTCCGGAAAGAATAACTTCCATCAAGAAATCAACTGATAACAAATGTTAGCAAGGCTGTGGGGAAAAAGGAACACTGCTCCACTGTTGATGGGAGTGTAGACTGGTGCAACCACTATGGAAATCGGTATGCAGAAGTCTCAGAAGAGTAGGATTGAAAGTTACATTCAACTGAGCTATTCCCCTCCTAGATATTTTCCCATAAAACCTGAAAAGGTCATATCACAGGATATATGTGCACCCATGTTCACAGCAGTACAGTTTGTTATAGCTAAATCTTGGAAACTACCAAAATGCCCATCAACCGCAAAGTGGATGAAAAGATGTGGTATTTTTAAACAATGGAATACTACTCAGATATAAAAAAGGATGATCTTGAAGGCTTCATAGGTAAGTGGAGGCAACTTGAGACTATCCTCATAGGTGAAATAAATAAGAATCATATATATGTATGTATATATATATATATATATATATATATATATATATATTTAAGTGTGTAGGATTGAAAACCATATTATTAAGTTTTTGTTGGATCATTGAACAGAACTGTTTGCAGTCTCACTGCTTGAATGCCCACTTTGTATGCTTTAATTTTGTAACCTGAACAACTATTTCTAAGATGACAGTATGTAATTTATCAACTAATGATTTCATACTGGTTTTTCTTTTGAAATTCTGTACTATTTCTACCCTTTTTCCATTTTCCTTTTTTCTCTTTAAATAAAATGTTTTAAAAGAATATTATTCTGATAACATATATGTGTCATTTTTCTATGGAATGTGATTGTGATCAATATGCACTTTCCAATCTTTTTCCCTTGTTAAAATAATGTATATTTGAATAATTCAAATTGCTTTATTTGTTGAAGGACTCATTTTATTTTTCTGCTTATTATAGTTTACTTTTAGTCTACTATTGTTTTACTGAATGATTTTTCTCCTTGTTATTAATTTGTTTTGGCTTTCTTAATGTTTTGAAAATTATCAGTTACAAAAATACTTCATGGCTTTGCTGTATCTTCTCTAGAGGAAAATTTTACTTCTTGGTGATTTGCCAATATTTTGCAAAATTCCAAAGAATTTGCTTGAGAGTTGCTTTGGAAAGAGATAGTTGTGCAAAAAATGATTCATTGGCCATTGACACAATATATATATTCTCTAGAACCAATTTCACAGGAAGTTCACCCATATAAAAATGACACAGATGATATTATGAAAAACCATGAAATTTTAAGCAAATATTGGCCAACTTGTGGAATCACTAATTTCCAAAAAAAAATTATTTTATTTTATTTTATTTAGTTTTTCTAATTTGAAGAAAATTCCTTCAGGATTTTACACAGTAGAGATCACTTAGGAAATTTTTCTGACTAAACCGTGACTGTTCAATTCATTAATTGCTAAATATGTTTAAAATAATTCCAAAGGAAATCCAGTAAATAACCAGAGGAAAAATGATGAAGGCAATGATTTTGAAGCATTTTAGAAAAGAAAATTTTTTTGAAAAGTAGAATATAAAATGAATTTTATATGTTTTAATTTCACCTACTGACCTGCTATTTTTATTTAACCAGATAACAGCATGCAACTCTAGCTCATGGTAAAGCGAAAAACAACTTTATTCCTATCATCTAGTTTTAGTATTTTTATTGTCTCCTACCACACATCTAAATTTTTTAGATGGGCCGGTATCTTTTATTGTTTTGATATTTTTGAACAGAAAAAATGAAAACATGAGGGTTACATTTTTAGCCACAAAAATGTGAAATAGAGTGTTTGGGAAGATTAGCTTAAGAAAAAATTCACTCAAAAAATCCTCCCTGAGACTCAGGATTTATTCCACATTTGCCACGATTCCAGCATTCTTTTCTCAGTGACTTCATGTTTATAAAATATTACTTTGGAAGCATGCCATAAATTTCTGAAGTTATTTGTCTTGAATATTTGGAATTCATATCCTTAATACGTTTCTGTTTTTTAAAGTTGAAAAAGTATTTTTTGACAGCATGAGCCAGCTCTAGGAATGAATTTTTAGAATGGCCCAAATATTTGACATGAGAGAGCTGTACCTCAGTGGGGCAGCCCAGACAGGTAGCATTTGATTATTATTAGTATTATTATTATAAAAAGGAAAATCATGAGTTAATTTAAATTTATTATTTCATAATGTCAGGAATTCAAATTTAATAACAATTTCAAAGGAATTACCCCACTAATGGGCCATTCCCATGTTATATCTACAGTAGAAATTTAGATTTGGCAAAATTAGATATTACATAGATTGAACAATCATCCTTCAGCATGAAATCACAATATTTGAATGTACATGCTTAATAATAAAATTGCTTACAGCATGCATCTCAGATACTTCTTGAAAAATTAACATTATTTGCAAAATCTTGATTTGGATTCTGGTTATGCTCTTTAATTCAGTATTTTATTTTGTTACATAAGTATATAACGTGTTCATTGCATCACAGATTAGATTAGAAAGATATAATGATATCTACATGATGCAATTTTTAAAGACAAATATTAGTAAAGTATTTTAACATGAAAAGTCTTTGAGAATTATCATATAAAAATCAAATGTAAATCCTAATGTAGCAATTATCAATAAATGCAAGTATACTTAAATGTTACTAGCTATGTATATGAAAGCATTAATGAGATATTTTGCTATCACTTTACAAAGTGCAATAGAAGATACTTTGTAAATCTAAAACTGGGGTTTTTTTGGTGATCTGTATATCAGCTGAAATGTTGTATGAATTCAAAAATTACACAATACTATGTACAGTAGAAAGAGGAATAGAACTTATAGCTAATTACTCTGTGCATTTTGAAATGATTATTACCAATTAAAAATTGGAAACAATAGAGATAGTAATGTGCTATAAGATGACACCATGGAAGAATAATATTTAAGAAGAATTTTGATGCCTACTAATAATTTGTACGGATAGAAAAATTTCCCATTGGCTCAAGAAATAACTGAATTTGTCTTAATTAAATAGTGTACTTCATGGAGATGTGGATGATAATGCTTATAAAATAACAGGAATGTTTTCTCTCTGATGTCTTCTGAGAGACAGCAGAGACCAAAGGTGGTCTTTCGGCTCTAGTATCAGGCGACTATCACTAGGTGAATTACTAACATTTCTAAATTGGAAATTCTGAAATGAGAACCACATGAAAATTTAAATATAATACTCTATGTAGAATTTTAATACATATGAATGCACAAAAGATCAAGAACAGTGTGAGTTCAGGTGGTTTTTTACTGAGCTGGGTATAGTGGCATGTGCTTGTAGTCTCAGTTGCTAAGGAAACTGAGGCAAAATAAACACTTGATCCCAGGATGTCAAGGCCAGCAGGGCAACACAGTGAGTCTCTGTCTCAAGAACAACAACAACAGCCTCAAATGGAGTTTTACTATGGTAAGTTTCCTGTATTTGGTATTTTACATGATTTGGTGTATTGTCCTTACTAGTTACATTGGGAGAAGTTATTTCAAAACAAGTATCAAGTGTTTAAAATTACATTTTTAAAATCAAACAGAGATAATATTAACTTCTAGGAAATATTTAATTATTCAAAACAAAGCATAAAAAGTGAAATTCATGAATAGTAAAGCAATGGGAAAAACTGATTATAAATGAAAGCTTATAGAATTAAACAGTTACAATTATCTTTCATTACATAATGTAAAAACAAAATAATTCCAAAAACCTAGAGTGCAAGATAATAACCACAATAACAGTAATACACAACTGCAGACTGTCTCCAAGAAATATAGCTTAATATTAATCATAAAATTATTGAAAGTAATAAAATAGAAAAAGATATAGTATGGGAGCACAAGGAAGGCAATGAAACTATATAATTTTCTGACAAAAGAGGCTTTGAAGCTGGGACTCTTACTGGAGAGAAATTAGGACATTTTCTAATGATGAAAGGGCCAATTCATCAGCAAGACATAACATATTTTTGTTCATGACAGAATGTCAAAATATATGAAGTAAAAGCCAGCAGAAGTAAATGAAGACATAGACAAATCCACGTGCTGTAACTGCATAGTGTAACAACCCTTACTTTGAAAATGATAGCGCAGCTAGGGAGTATTTATTTAGAGTATAGAAGATCTGAACAACAGCAAAATACAAATTCATTTCAAATTTGCATAGAAAAGGATGCAAATGAATCGTGTCCTTGACAGTCAAATATGTCTGAATATATTTCAAAAGATTACATTACTCAAAATTTTCTCTGATAGTTTAATTAAAAAACATAAATGTAAGTAAATTATGGTTCAAAGAAATATAATTAGGGAAGTTAGAAATCATTTGAAACTCATGATACTAAAAACATATCACAATGTGTGGATGGTTGCCAAGGTAGTGGATGTAGGACAACACAAAATTTATATGCTCAGTAGGCTCATATTAGAAAAGAATACAGGCTTAATATTTAATGAAAATTATTTCCATTATAAAACTAGAACAATATTAGAAAATTAAACTCAAATAAAAGGAAATAATAAAAATCCAAGTTCAATTGAAAGAACAATTTTAAGTATAAGATTTATTTCTCAGAGTTGAAAGTTAGTATTTTAAAGGATTATCATATGAGAAATCCTTAAGGAACAACTGGAGAGAGAGAGGGAGAAAGAGAGAGAGAGAGAGAATGGGGAGGGGGAATTTATGAGGCAATGTTCTAGCAAATACTACAGATTTTAAAACACAAAAATGGAATGCTAGCAACAGCTTTTTGACATAAATTCGATGACTTGGAAAAATTATTTTAAAACCACAGATTTTCAAAGCTTAAAAAAAGTCAAAATACAAATAACTTTATCTGTGAAATTAAATTCTTAATTAAGAACATTTCACAAAATGTACTGGATCCAATTACTTCACTACCCCTTTTATTTAGGTTTTTCTGGAAGTCAATAGAATATGCATATACTCATGCAAGAAATGTTCTTTGATGAGTTTAAAGGTTCAGAGACAGGAGAATCCACAATGGCCACAGTCAAATGCAGGAGAACCAGAAGATGTGCTTAGCCCAAGAAAATGGAAGAGGCAGAAGAGAGATGAAAAGACTCAGCACCAGTCCAAGGTCAAGAGGCTGGAAGCTCACAGGGGAGTTTCAGTGCCTGTTTGCTTCTCTAGGATAAAGAAAACGGAGATACTGCGCAAAGGTATGGGCAGCGAAGCGTGCACCCACTCAAGAAGACTGGAGCTCTTCAAAAATGGTTAGACTTGTTTGTGACTTTTTCTCTTTTATTTTCTATTCCAAGCAGGCTCTCAGTCTATGGGTTGGTACCAGCCACAACCAGGTGAGCTCCCCGCCCCGCTATGCTGACACACATGCTGATCGTCTACACAGACATGCCATGAGCTCCGTTTCATTATTCTCCTAGGCGTTACTCAATGGAATCTTTTTGATGTATGATGATTAACAATCATGATGCCTCAGTGTAGTTAGTAAGAAAGAAATGACACAAATGCTCTGTGGAACAGAGGAGGAAATAAAATCCATAGGTAGTCTTATGTTCCAGTGCAACTTTCTTTTTTTTTTTTTTTTTTTTTTGCAACTTTCATGTTAAAACCTGACAATGTTTTTTGTTAACTTCAAGAGAATTAGAATTTTTTTAAATCATTAATCATTAATTTTCTATTAATATTAATGCAATATTCATTAATAAAAATATCAGAAAATTAAATACATTGCTCAGTAAGAAAGGTAATAACTCATAAGAAAGTGGAATTTATTATAGGACTGGAGGTGGTTTCCATGTTCAAATATCAGTTGAAATAATTCATCACATTAACAAAATACAGAAAAAATCTGATTATGTCACAGAATTAAGGAAATAAATTTGAAAAAAATCAACACATTAATTAAAAAAACTTCAAATTTATGAAATTCTTTAAATTGATACAAAAGCAATTCTAAATACCTCAATTAATAATGCGGTACAGTAGTGTGAGGAAAAAAGTAAGAATGTTTTTCTCCACATACTAAATATTGTATTTAAAGTCTTAGTAGTGTGTGCAAAAAGATAAGAAAATCAAATGAAGGAATACAAATGGAAATGTAAAAAGTAAAGTTTTATTCTCAGTCAACTTGAGTACTTCGGTAGAAAGTTCAAGTAGAGATTCAGAAAAACTGACAAGGACTAGTAAAATGAAGTGAGTTCAACAGATAATTCTTTAAAACAAGTTTAAAGAATTTAGTGAACTTTCCATGTATATGCAGCAAACAATAAAATTAGGAAAATAATTACATTTATAAGATAATAATATTAAATGTTACAGGAAAAATTTAAGAGAATTTAATTAGCTGTCTTGCACTATAAACTGAAAACAATACTAAAGGAAAAGAAAACCTACAAATATGGACAGAACATTATAGGTGTTTGATGAGAAAACTTTGATATGATGTCAACTATGCATATATTTATGAAGTTACAAAATCAGTCATTAAAATCCCTAAAAACTAAGAGAGAAATCAAGCATGATTGTAAAATTTATGTGAACATTTAATTACTTATAAAAGATCTAGTTTGGAAACACAAAATGAAAACTCAGTCTCAAGCAATAATAATGAAGATCTAACTTCAGTCTCAAGCAATAATAATGAAGGCAGTAAGCACTAGCATAAAGGTGAATACATTGATTAATGGAAAAGAAGAGGTCTCAGAAAAAAACACTCACATATATAGTCAATAAATATTCAACAGAAAGTCAAAGGGAATCTTCTAAGTAAAGAAAAGTGTATTTAAGGATGGTCTGTAAAAAGCCAAGCTAGAGTATAGAAAAACACAAACCTCAACTTCTAATTCATGCTGCACAGATAAATTAATTCCAAGTAGACTAGAGGTTTACATGTAAAATTAAAACACTAAAGATTTTATAAGAAAACATAATGTTTTTCTCATATAGGGTAAGGTAAAATTACAAACTTAGGGAGAAATATCAATTACACTATTAGAAATAAATTTTGTCATTAAAATAAACATTTAAAAACAAGTCAAAGAGAATAATAAGTGTGAGACATGTATTTTACAAGATACTTAGTCATAGACTATATAAAGTATTATAACTCAATAATTAAAGGAAAAAGAACTGAAAAAAAGTGTAAACATTTGTACATTTTATAAACAAACCCTCATAAAATTATTCTTGATCCTTAGTGACCAAGAATGCAAATGAATATTATTGAAATAACTTCAAATATCTGAAATGGTTAATATGAAAAAAAATGAGAAAATATGCAAAACACCAAGACAGAGAGAGGTGGAGATACTATCACCAGTGACACTGTTACGGAATATCGTGAATTTATAAACATTACTCATGCAGATGTAAAATCATGCAACTACTTCAAAAACTATCATTTCTTGTGAAGTTAAGAAATATATGTCTACCCTATTATCCTGTTGTGACAGTTAAGCTAGATTGTCAGTTTAGATGGTTTGAAGGTAGGTACTGTGCCCTTCAGGTTGTGTCTGGGAGTGTCACGAAGGCATGGCCTTGGGTGCTATACCTGTCCCTTCCTTTCAGAGCTATTCATTCATCTCCTTGTGGCTGACATGAAATGATCAGGTTTACTCTCCTATGCCCTAATTCTGTGATGTTTCTCCACTGGAAACAGTAGATTGCAGATGAAACTTCTGAAACTGTGAAACAAAAACAAATTGATTCTTCTTTCAGTTGTGGGTGCAGTTTTTCAGCAATGGGATATGACTAATATGGAAACTCATACCAGGAGTGGGATAGTTTTCTTGCCTATACTTGATCATGTGTTTAGAAAGGATTTGGAACTGCTTTGTAGTAGTTTGAAATGTTTTAGCAATATTCATCACAGAAGTTTTAGAATGCAGAGATCTCAGTGGGCATTTCTGGCTGAAGTTTAGAAGATCGGTCTGTTCACAGAGACATAAGCAATGAAGGGTAGATTTGTAAGATTTCAGTTGAGAACGAGGACTATTGAGAATAGACTTAGAGGTCACATGTGCTACAAGTGGGCAAACAATGGTGACCACAGCAGCAACAACAACAACAACAGAAGTGTTTACACTTAGTCCCTGTGATAAAACATTACAGAATGCTGAATTTAAGGGTGGTAGACTAATTGATCTAGTGGAAGACATCTCAAGGCATCCCAATGTTAAGATATTGCTGGCTACTTTTAGCCAGATTTACCATAGAATCTGGAAGAAAAAGAGCAGAAGTATTTGAAAAGCTTAAAATTTTGGACTCAAAATGACCACATATCTATTTGGAGCCACAGATGTTTTAGTTGAAGAGAATGATAATTCTATTATTATTGTGTGAAGTTCTCTGAAGTTTTCTTGGAGATTCCAGGAGTTCAGAGACTCTAGGATTATGAAAAGTCTGCGAACCTTCTGGAACTTATCTCTTACCATTACCTTCCCATCACACTGAACGTGGAGCTACAGGATTTAATGTCTGCCTTGCTGAATTTCAGTCTTGTTTGAGCGGATTCTTTTTTATCTCCCTATCCTTCCTTTGCTTGTTGGATTGTACAGTGCTTCACAGCACTAAAAGTTTGCATTGAATCTCAGTAAAGACTTTGGAATTGGATTTCTGAGTAATGCTAGAGCCACTGAGGCTTTGGAGAGGGAATAAGTACATGTTCGATTGTTGTGCATGAAGCTGACAAGGAGAGGATGTCACAGCTAAACTAGACTGTTAACTTCATTGGCATAAGAGGAACCTAATGAAGTGTATTCTTCGTGTGTCCTAGTGGGACATAGATGTGTAAACCTTGAGTACTATAACTTGTCTGTGCCCTCTCTCTGGCACTTTTCCTCTGCTCTCCCAGCCACCATGAACAGATCTACCAAAATCTGTCCTGTTGTTTCTAGGTTGGACATAGACTGAAGCCTGAAACCATGACCAAAAATAAAATCTCCACTCCTTTAAATTACGTGTGCTCAGTATTTGTCTCAGCACCAGTAGAACTAATCAGTACCCAGAAATGGTTTTATTCATCCCAGGCACCAAAACAAAACAAAACAGATGTCCATTAAGAAGAAACTAAATAAACAAATCATATTATCTTTCTACTATGTAGAAATACTCAGAAATAAATGAGAATAACCTACTAATACATGCAAGAATATGGACAGAAATTGAGAATAAAAATTATGCTGCCATTGACATGGCTCCTAGATATCTGCTGTGATGATTTCTAGCCAAGGGCATCCTTCTCCTCTTACTGAAAGACTAAACATGACTTGAGTTGTTATTAAAATGCTATTCACATAAGATTGGTATGCAATGAAATTTACTCAGGTATTATGCTATCTAGCCTTGAAAAAATGGACATACGTTTGCCACATTAAACACCAGGTATGATTTTGTGTCATCTCTTGATTTTAAAGAAAATTATGCAATCGTAACTTTGTATTAGAAACAATTACTGTCAGGTAAATTTTTCATTTACAAATGTAACAGGGAATATGTATTTAGAAACTGCGAAAGACAGGTGCGACTAATTATCTATGCTAAACTATGCATTAAAAAGCATAAATATGTTTCATTGTAATGAGTTTTCTGATGCAAACCTCTCATTTTTGTTTAAGAATGTAGACTGTTTCAGATTTTCTTTTCGGGAATCAAGGGTTTTATAACCTTTGGAAGAAATGTTCTGAAATAATTTCTGATTTATGGTGAGATAAATAGAGCTTTAACAGACATTTTTTTGGTGCTTTAGAAATTCTCTACACAATAACATGGCTCCATAAAGACAGAGCCTCATAAATTATTGGGATAATTTCATTCAGAGTTCAGGTTTATGGCACTGAGGCCAACATACTGGATATAATCCTTAGGAAAACAATAGCAATCTGGCCTGTCTTATGAATAGATGGGAAAGCAGGTCAGCAGCAATTTATTAATTCTCTCAGCAGTAAGGATAATTACTGTTTTTAATGATAATGTACTACAGGCTGATCTAATTGGTTCATGCCTCATGCTTAAGCTGTTCTAGCTTAATAAGTGCAAGAGCATTATATTTACTTTGCTGGGTTTAACAGCACATGATACTGAAAATTGACCTATAAGTGATCCCCTGTGCCGTTCTGTATTATTTGTTTTGGATTATTGGAAGTCTTGAATGTTTTTAGCTAAAATGTGTGCTTTTATATTTTCATGGGCTCTCATTTCCTCTCCATGGTGTCCATTAAGAGACAGAGGATACATTTATAAAAGCATGTCTTAAAAAGCACACACCAGAAAATTAAAGCCAGAGAATTGTTTAAATCATGTGAATCAGAAATATACGATTAGAAGGAACTAAAGGTGTTTTCAGCTAGATTTCTTTCTGGAGAACAAATAAATTCCACTTATTTTTTTTCTCAGTCATATCAAATGAATGCTTTTGTTTTAAAATGTTGTATCAAAAAGTCATATTTGGGACATGTTTACTCTCAGTCAAAAATAGGTCTTCTTTTGAAATTTATCTTCATACTAACTATACAAATAGTTTTTCTTTTCTTCAATAGTTGTTGCTTTTACCTCAATGCTAGAGTGCCTGGGGGTTCTGAAAGCAACCAAAAGGTCCTACCCCAATACCATCAAGCTAGTTTCCAAAATGAAATATTCTTCCCCAGCTACTGGGAATATTGGCAGATAACACTTCATAACTCAGCCCCCTTCACCAAGGTTTGACTTCAGCTGCAAGAAGCCCTGTAACAAACTAGGTTTAGGGCACCTTCCTAACACGGAATATCCTTTGATTGAACAGTATGTATGGTATGGAATGCACACAATATTACCCCTGATTCAGGCCAATCCTAGAGGACAATCTTGACTCCAAGACTCCTTCTGTGTTAATCAGAGGTTCATGTTGTTTTTCTCTAATAACTCTTGAGTGGCTCACACTTTTCCTTTTCTGAACACTTCTTTATTTGTAGAGCCATACTGATAAGGAGAACACTCCTAAATTAAATACCTATATGTACATTTTCCCATGTAAATATCTGAGGCTGCTGTCCCCCAATATCCTATAGCTATGCTGCTTTTAGACTTTCTCGGTTTCCTATGTAAGCATTCTTGCTCTGTTTGTTTTTACTTTCATATAGCTACTTGATTTTTCTTTACTAATGCTTATTTAATGTTGATTTCTTATTCAACACTTTACAGCAATGGTCTGGGCAAAGATCATAAACAAATTGTTTAACAAAATTTGAAACGTTTATTTTCAGAGATTTAAGTTTGTATGCATCTTTCCTTTCACTTATATAAGTCATGCTGTCTAAACATAATTAGGAAAATAAATTTTGATTTATAATCTCAAGAAAGCTGGACATATAATTTATTTGTTTGCATTATTTTAATTTAGACTTTTAAAAAATATTTTACCTAACCATTAAAAGTGGAATTGAATCCATGTAATCTGAAATGAGATACAAATACTTCTTTGACATTACAGCATAAGGAAATTATTTTCCATCTTATTTTCATCTTAGCATATATTATCTCACAAATTGTCTGAAGTGAATTTTAAGTGTATCATTTCTGTGGTTCTGGGAAATAGTACAAAATTAGGTACAAAACCAGAGTTGGATCTGAAATGCAGCAATTAGGCAATAATTGCTAATGGCTGCAATTCTGGGTTTGTATAGATTTTAGGAAAAATCAAGAGCATATATTTTTCACTGGGTTTCTGTTCTTTCAGAATAATTCTAAATACAGAAAATAATGGTATTTTCATGAAAACTTTCTATTTTATTTTACTTAACTATTTACTAGATAAAATGGAATGTGACTAGATATCTAAAGGCAATATTGCTCTAAATTTACAGTGCCGTAAACTTGAATAGAATGAATAGAGAGAATAAGGAAATACAATGTTGAGTTTTAATGTATGCTAATACGAAATAGAGAGTACTTGGCTAAGTTTATAAGTCAGTGGAGAGCTCGTTTATTCATTTTTGAGTGATTCAATTCAATAAACACATTGATTATCAAGTGCTGACTTGTGAAAAAGAAAATGAATGAATATAATCTCTATTCATGCAGATTCACAGTCAAAGTCAAAGTGAATAAATTAATTATGGAGAGTAAAGAAGAAGGTAAAGCTACCCCAAAATTTTGAGTTTCAATTATATAGCCTTGATACTTGTTTTAATGTTAATAGAGTTATCATGTGATATTTCTGCCAACTCCAACATGGAAAAATATGTTAATTTCCCCAGATTTGAGAAAGATCTCAATTTTACCTAGACTAATTTTAATTAACATTTTATATAGTCTCAGTATACAAAGTATACCTGGAAGAAAACTCTCCCTTATTAAATTGTAATTCAGATAGTGTTGACTATCTGCTCCAAGAGAGAAGCTATGGCTGAAGTCTATTTCCAGTCTATTAGAGACTCTGTTCCTTAGTCACAAAATCTATGAAGGGACATATAATATAAGCCAAAAATAATTAATATAAATATTGCCTCAATGACTAAGAAATTATTTTTTCTATCTCTTATTTAACCTCAGGGTACTAAGTATTGGTCAGCTTCAAACTATTTTGTCATCCTAAATGTAAAGATTTCTGATAATGAAGTCACATTATGGTACAAAGGACACAGGTGAGGTAGATTTGTGGAAAAAATAGCTCAAATGCCATTGTGAAAATCTCCATATACATGTAAATATGAAGAAAGAAATATTCTTGAGTTATTGTCCTGTTTCTTTAATAACTAGCTTACATTGTTTCTTTTATGTAATGAGGATCATAATATCACATAACAGAGGTTTCTTGCAAGTTATGTGAAGTAATTGATATAAAATATTAGTTACTGAAGTTATTTTCTCATCTACACAACATAAAAGTGAAGTATAGATTTTCCAAAATTGAATATGAAATACATATATATATGGTATATTGACACTCAAGCAAGAGTAGTTATTATTTGAATCTGCCTCTCTTATACAAATTGGTGATGTGAGATTTTTGTCTTTGCCTCTGTAATTTTGAAGAAAACAGGCTTGAGATGAAACAAATTGTCCAGACCCTGAGATATAGTGAGAATATTGATGCCAGAGAAAAGACAGAAAATGCAAAACATTAATTCCATCTTAGGTTCATTCTCTATTTAGCTGCTAAATTAAACAGAAGTATGGATTCTAACCCTTTCTATAATGTGGCTTATAACTACATTTTTCAAATTCTATGAATTTTACCATACTTTTCTAGACTGTTATTTGTAATTCCATTGCTGATGAAGAGTAAAAGATACTGACTAGCCTAAGGCATCTCCTGTAAAATACTGTATAACAAAAATGATGCATATACTCCTGTATTTGGGAGGAAAAACAACCCTATGGAAATTTTTTAAAATAGAATTAAAATTAAAATCCAGCCAAGTAATTCAGAATGTGTTAATGAAATGATTGTTGAATATTTATAATTCCCAATTACATAAATTAAACATAATATTTTCTAAATAATTGTAATAAAAATTCTTTTGAAAAGAAGTAAATATAATAATACATTCAATTGAAATTGACAATGCAATGAGCTTTAATATGAGCTATAATAATGTCCCAATAACTGGAGTGTAAGTCTATCAGGAAAACAAGGAAGTGAGTGTTAGAAAGAGATAGATTGATTGGATTGATTGCTGTTCTTACTCACTTTCCTCATTGCTGGAACAAAATATCAACACCCAATCTGGAAAGTTCCCAAAAAGTGATAGGCTGCAATAGTATGGCAAACTTAAGTCACACAGGATGAATTTAGAATACAAGGCCCCTCACCTATTTCACCTTCCTCCAAAAAGAGGATATTGCACCTGATGGCAAATTTCACTGACTCACACAGGGTCAAGTGTCCAGGAAGCTGTTCCCTTCCAGATGGATGGATGGGCCATCAGGTATTTTTGTTTGTTTGTTTGTTTTTTCCTTTTTGTTTACTCCTGCATAGTATTTGCTAACTAGAACCTCTATGGACAAAGTCAGCAAGTGAAGGTAGTGAGTAGAACAGCACCATCCCCTATGCACTCTCAAAAGTATGAAAGAGAGGGATGGAGAATTTAAACAGCCTTAAACCACAGTGGGACAAAGAGCAGGAAATCAGAACTGCCCCTAGCCTGTTTCCAGCACAGTGAGGGGAGAGACAAGCAAGTGACATGGCACAGAGAATGCTGCGCAAGGGGTGGGAGGAGCTGACTGTGCACTGTACTGGGAGGAGGCTTGGCCTGTCTCTATACATGGGTGATACAACAGCTGGGGGTGACACAGAGACAAAGCAAGGGGATGTGGGAGGGCCACCAAAAGGCATACAGAAAGTTGCTAACTGAAGACCCTGACCTAAGTGCCATCTGGAGGCCAAGATCAGTCCAGCCCCCCGCATTAATCCTAGGGCAGACTTGAGTTAAGCTGCACAGATATGGGCTCTGACTTGGAAACTATCATGGAAGTGAAGGCACCAAAGAAATTCTACTGATTTGTCATTTTTATTGTTGTAGTTGATTCTCTTATTTTCCATTTTTGTTTTGTCTTTTCTATCGTCATTTAGATTTGTACTTTTATTGTCTGTTTTTTTTGTTATTATTGCTGTTTATCTTTTTTTGTTATTTCCTAAACTAAATTACATGATTTTGTGATCTTTTCGTGCTGGTGAGCATTGTCTCTAGTTTTTCTGGTTCACTTCAATATTCTTTTGCTTTCTCCTTCATTCTTTCTCTTCTATCTTCTCCAGTTTTCCAAAATTTTGGGTGATCATCCTTTGTTCTTCTGCCTTCCTTCTATGATATGTCTCTTCATTTACCTCCCTATTTTCCCCTTATTATACTTAAAATACCCCCACCCACATGCCCTCGGGGTAAAATCATTCTACTAAGGGGAAACCTCACAGCATACAAGTTCCTGGTTTGTGTTGGATGTTGTTTCATAACTACAGATCTTGCTTCTATGGTTAAAGGTACCAAATTAATAGTTCTAAATTTTGTCAGTTTCTAGGCTGTGCTTGATGTTATTGTTATAGCTATTTATACTATTTTTGTCAGGGTTTCATACTTGTTGTAATGAGATACTCTACCTTGGATAACAATAGTGCAAATATCTGGGTCCATTATCATCATCATAGTCTAGTACCAAAAGACAGGGTGTTGAGCCAAACAGATAGCACTTTCTCATTTTTAATAAGCTGTGAAGATAGGCTTTGGGGAAGACACAAACCCAAGAGCCAGCTACACCTAAAGACATCTCTGAAGAGTAGACATTTCCTAGGGAAGCCCCAGTGGTAATGATAAAGCTACCTCCTTTCAGCAATTTACAAGCATCAACACAGAAAACAAACCAAAATCTAAAAAAAATAGAAAATGTAGAAGCAAAATGGAAGCCTGGACATCTAACTCACCCAGGAAAAGTCCAGGGATTAACAATATAAAGGAAATCAGAAACCAGCCATCTGAGATGTCTCAAAGAGTAGCTTCAAAATAAAACAAACAAACAAACAAACAAACAAAAACAGTTGAATGATGCAATAGGAAAAAAAAAACTAGATCAGACAAAATCTCTCAGGTTAAAAAAAAAGAGATGAAGGTCAAAATGAAGGACTTTCTCAGAAAATTTAAAGTGGACACAGATGAAAAAAAATACAAGCTTAGTAAAATTATGGAAACCATGAGTGTCTAACGTAGGAAAGAAATGAAATTCATGAAATAGTTTTAAACATATCCAGGAGATTAAAAATTCCATTGAAAGCATACATAGTCAATTGAACCAAGGTGAAGACAAAATATAAAACCTGGCAGAAAGAGCCACAACTAGGAACCATGACAAGAAACATTTCTTAAAAATAATAATGAACCTCAAAATATCAATCCAAAAGCTACAATGTGATGCAAAGGAGAACATCATAAAATTGATTAGATTCAATGAGAATGCATAGGATGGAAAAAAAACTCTTCACAGAAGTAACAGTAGAAATCTTCCCAAGCAAAGAAAAGGAATTTGACACACAAGTAAGTGAGGCATATAGAAATCTATTAGATGAACAAAATAAATCTACACCAGGGCATATAATAACCAAGATTCTAGAAATTCAGCACAAGAACAGAATAGTGAAAGCTGTTAGAGGAAAGAAATACATCACCTATAAAGGAAAGCTTGTTCAATCACAGCTGACTTCTCAACACAAAGCTTAAGTTCTGAAAAGAAACAAAATCCCACCCAGATTGATGTACCCTGCAAAACTTTCTCTCAAATCAATGCAGAAATAAGATACTTTAATGACAAAGAACGCCAAAGAAATTTATAGCCAACAAACTGTTTTTACAAAGTGTTCAATGGGATATTTTAGAAAGAGATGACAAAGAATCCAATTCCAAGAACACCAATAGAAAGAAGCTGCCAGGTAAGGTGAGCAATTAAACAGAGGAGAAATCAACAACAGGAAAATAATATTCAAGGATAAACCGACAACAGTAAAATAATAAGACAAAGATAAGCCAGTACATATCAGTTATAACCATCATTGTAAATGGTCTCAATTCAACAGTCAAAAGAAATAAACTGGCAGAATAAACCAAGAAATAGGATCCAACAATATACTGCATACAAGAAACTCATTTAATTCAAAATGAAATGTATAAACTGAAAGTCAGAAGATGGACAGAAAATACTCAACGTCACAGGAACCCAGAAAAAAGCAAGGGTAGCTTTTCTCTTTTCAGACAAAGTGAACTTCAAATCAAGTCTGGTCAAAGAGATGAAGAAAGTCACCACATACTTGTTAAGAGAAAACACCAAGAGAAAGAGATTATATGCACCAAATACCAAGGAACCCAACTATATTAAACAAATATTAATGTACATGAAAGACCAAATAAGCATAAACAGAATTGTAATGGGGGACTTTAGTAACCCACCATCGCAAATAGATCAACTAGACAAAAAAATCAACAAAGAAACATCCAAACAGGATTAAACATGTGAACAAATGGGTTTAGTAGGTATGTACAAAGTTCTATCCCACAACATCAGAATACACATTCCTCTTAGCTCTGCACAGTACATTTTCCAAAAAATGCCACATATCAAGTAATAGAACATGCTTAAGTAAATGCAATGGAATTGAAATTATCCCATGCATATTATCAGACCATAGCGCAATGAAATAGGAAATCAATGGCAAAAAAGCCACAAAAACTGCATAAACACATAGAAATTGACACCCTACTGGACAACCAATGGGTCACAGATGAAATTAAAAGAGAAATTAGACAATTTCTACAACTAAATAATAATGCCAGTGCAACATAGTGGAATTTATGGAATACAATGGAAGCAGTCCTATGAGGGAAGTTAATGGTAGTAAATTCACATCAGGAAAATGGTGTGAGCTCAAAAAGCCTACTGTTGACTCTAAAACTTCAGGATAAACAAAAACAAGTCAAAGCCAATGCTCATAAGAGGGAGGAAATTCTAAAGATCAGGATAGAAATTAATGGAATTGAGACTAAGAAAATAATACAAAGAATCAATAAATCAAAGAGTTGTTTCTTTGAGAGAGTAAATCAAATTGATAAATAATTAGCCAACATTGTCAAATAAAGGGAAAAAATGATTCAAATCCATGTAATCAAGAATGAAAGGGGTGAAATCACAATTCTATAAAAATCAGGATCATCCATATCTTTTGCAAAAATTTTTATTATAATAATATGAAAGTCACAGAACAAAGGGACAGATCCTAGATACATAATAATGGCCAAAGCAAAATAAGAAGATATAAAAATTCTAAATAGTCAAATATGATCCAATGAAACTGAGATGTAATTACACACTTACTAACAAAAGCAAAGCCCAGATCCTGATGGATTCACTGCTGAATTCTACAAGAAGTTTAGAGATCTAATACTAGTACTCTTCAAACTCTTTGATAAAACTTAAAAGGAATGAATACTCCCAAATTCATTCCTGAAAGCAACTTTTATGTGGATACCAATATGAGAAGGATCCAACCAAAATAGAGAGCTACAAGTCAATCTCCCTGATGAACACAAACACAAAAATCCTCAATAAATACTGGCAAATACAATAGAGCAAATCATCAAGAAGATTATGTATCATGACCAAGTAGGATTCATCTGTGGGATACAGGGATGGTGCAACATATGAAAATCAATAAATATCATATAACATATCAACAGAGCCTTAGAAAAAACCATATCATCATGTTAATAGATATAGAAAAAGCATTTCACAAAATCCAACACTAATTCATGACACAAAGTGTACAGAAAATTAGAATAGATGGTCATTTTCTCAATATGATAAAAGCTATCTATGACAAATCAACAATCAACATCATACTAAATCAACAAGCTACTAAATCAACATCATACAAAAAATGAAAACTTCCACTCTAATATCAGAAATAAGACAAGGAGTTCACTTTAATTCTCCTATTCAATATAATTCTAGAAACATTAACCAGAACAATTGGACAAGAGAATGAAATAAAGGGAATAAAATAGAATAAGAACATGTTAAATTATTATTCATGGATGACATGATATTCTACATATGAGAACCCAAAATTTCCACAAAACAACTTCTAGATTTAATAACAAAATTCAGTAGCATATCTGAAAACAAAGTCAACACTAAAAATCAATAGTATTTTGGATACAAATAAAAAATTCATTGAGAGAGAAATTAGGGAGTTCAAACCTTTCACAATAACATTAAAAAAATTAAATACTTACAAATCAATCTAACAAAGGAAGTAAAAGATCTTTACATGAAAATGTACAATACTGTGAAAAAGGAAATCAAGGAGGATATCAGAAAATGGAAGGATATCCCTTGCTCCTGGCTAGGAAGAAGTAACATAACCAAAATGGTCATCATACCAAAACTTTTATACAAGTTTAATGCAATCTCAAGGAAAACTCCAATAACATACCTCAACAAATTAGAGAAAATAATTCTAAAACCTTGACTTTAAGTTATACTACAAAGCTACTGTGGAAAAAAAAAAACAGCATAATGCTAGCAACAAAACAGACTCAAAAATCAATGGAACACATTGGAACCTGCAGAAACAACTCCAAACATAGTTACATTGTCTTTGGCAAAGGCAACAAACACCTTCAGTGGAAGAACAATACATATACTTTAATAAATGGTGCTAGAAAAATTGACTTCCTATAAGCTGAAGATTAAAACTAGACCATGCCTCTCACCATGCACTACACTAAAATCAAAATGAATCATAATGGATCAAAGATACGAATATTAAAACAGAGACACTAAATCTTCTGGAAAGGGAGAATAGGTAAAACACCTGAAGATACAGGTAGAGGCAAAAGTTCATAAATGAAACTGCAGTCACTTTAAAAATATTCTTTAAAAAAATCGACAAATGGTATCTCATCTTATTAAACAAAAACCTCTTGTACCTCAGAGGAAATCATTAGCAGAAGGAAAGACAGCCATGGTGGAAAAAGTCTTTTGCTGTATGTTCCTCAGACCAAAGACTAATATTTCAAACATATAAAGAACTCAAAAACATAGTGCCCCAAATTTAAAGACTCAACCCAAAAATGGGCATATGAAATTAATAGACACCAGATGAGGAAGTACAAACAGCAAATAAATATATGAAATAATGTTCAAAATCAGTTATTATTCTAGGGATGGAAAATAAAACAGTGCTGAGATTCCAGCTCACCCTAGAAAGAATGGAAATTATCAAGAAATTAACCAACAGTAGGAGTTGTGGTGTGAAAGGAACCCTTCTCCAATGTTGATGGGAGTCTAGACTGGTGCAACTGCTGTGGAAATCCGTGTAGAATTTCCACAAAAAAACTAAAACCAGAGGTTTCATTCAACCCAGACACTCCCTCCATTGTCCCTAAACAGATTAAAAGCATCATACCACAGCAATATATGCACACCCATGTTCATATCAGTATATTTTGTAATAGCTAAATCCTGGAAACATCCCAAATGTCCACAAACCAATGAATGGATAAAGATATGTTTTGTTGTTGTTGTTCTTGTTGTTGTTCTTTTTCTTTTAAATACAGTGAAGTACTACTCAGCCATAATGTAGGATAATCTTGAGATATTTCTAGATAACTCTGTGCACTTTGAGACCATATGATTTGTGAAATAAATTAGACACACACGTGTAAGTATCAAATTGTTCCTCTGGTATGAGAAGTCAAAACTGTAAATAAGAAATCAAAACATAAAATAAAAATTGGTACGGAAGAAGAAAATGTTCAAATGAGAAGGGGAAATTGGGGAGGAAGTGAAGAAAAAAATGAGAAAGGAAAAAGTAGAAAGAAAAAAATGAGAAAGGAAAAAGTAGAAACAAAGCTTTTGTAAATAAGGAGGGGAAGAGATACTGAATAGATAAGGTAGGGGATTAGGAAAATAGAATTGAAATATGTCATACACAGGTAGGAATATCCTATGATGTACATGATCATTATGTATATTTAAAATGTGAAAATAAACTTAACTGAAAAGATAATACCAGATATCCACAATTTAAAGATTTAAAGGATTAGAGGTTTAATTTGGGTTAAAAGTGAGAAGTTTCTGGCAGTACTGTCAGGTTTAAACACAGAAAAGACACAGAAGCAGAGTCTGGATGAGGAAAGCTGTGACGGTCATGGTAGCCAGGAAGCAGAGAGAAAAGAGAACAAGCCAGGAAGGAAATACAACCCATCATTCACTCAGTCATCTTCCAGAGGATTCGCTTCTGAGATTAGGAGGTGCCTGGAGAGCTTTTTCTGTTGTTGTTGTTGTTGTTGTACCAGGGATTGAACTCAAAACCTTGTGCTTGGCAAGCAGATGCTTATGCTCCTGAGCTAAAGCCCCTGGCCCTTGGAGAACGTTCTTAACCTAAATCAAAACACTATCAATTAAGTTATTGGGGTTATTCTTTTTAGTGGGTGCTCAAAAGATAGTGAAACACATAGCAAGAATTAAAATATTGCAATATATTTTTGAAATATAATAATACATATACATATAATAAACATGTAGAAAATTACATATATAATAAATTAACAATGAAGATATAAGCTAATAATATATATGTTCGTCTTCGAAAATGAAAGAAATATATAAATAAAGTTCATATGAAGAAAGTCAGACCTGAGTAGCTAAATAGAGTGTGAATGAGGGAAAATCAATGATAACCTTTAGTTTACTGGGAAGAGAAGGAAGTAGAAGCCAAAAATCAGTAACGTTTGGGAACTAAATAGGTTAGTAGTATTTTAATCCTATCTCCTCAAATATTTCAAAGTTTCAAACCCTTTGAATTATCTCTCCACTAGTTATAAAAAATTAGTTGAAATTATTATTATTGGAATTGTAAGAAACTTGGCGTTGATCCAGTACATCTAAAAATCTTCAAAATCACTTTTGTTTTAACAGTTGCTTCATGCCATTTAATTAACACCAAGTGTTTTTACACAATGCTTAAATTTTCACAATGCTTGCAATTTTCATACTAATTTCACTATTGTACCAACACATGCTAGTAAACTATTTCCTTTATTCCTCAAGGAAATGGTGACAATATTTCTACTATTTTAAACCAATTTTAGAGATTTTGCTAATTTACTTAGCTTGCTAATTTCTATTTAGCCTGTGTACGAAGTAGAAAATCATAAAATTATCCATGAGACATCACTTCAGTGGCAGAAAAGAAATATATGAACTATTTAAAAATATTTAGGTCTTCAAGTCCAAAGACATCAAAGTGTACCATGGCTCCCTAAGTGTAGTGCTCTAAAAATAGTGGCACATGTTGTTAATTGCTTAAGAAACATTGCTTTTCAATTCAATAAATGAAATCCTTTCACACTGAATGATTCTCTTGTCATGTTTCACCTTGATACTCATTTCTCCTTAAATATAAATCTCTTCTCTTCCATATTCTTTCTCTAAACCCTTAGGTTCCATCATTCATTCACTAATTCTTCTTTAGAGCTTGGTGTTTTATGTTTCTCTCTAGTATCACTGCATTATTTCTTTTTATCACTGTAACTGTCAGTAGAAAATGAATTTTCTCATGTTTTGACATGGAAATGTATTTTGTGTTTACTTATAAAATATATATTTGGTGGCAGAGTACTCCAGCTCAGTAGCTGTTATTCTACGGCGCTATAATGGAACAATTTTACTGTCTTTCATTTTTCATGCTTCCTATTGAAAAGTTAGTTGTCAGGAGACAAGCTACTTAACACTCTTGGCAGTATATTTTTGTACACTTTATGAGCATTTCTTAATCAGAATTCTATTATTGATGGTTGAATTACCTTACGCCAATATCAGTAGAGTTCTACATCTTCTTTGTGTTGCCACTGTCACTTTCCAGAATAGCTGCAAGATTTTCATCACTGAGATGACACTACTAGTACTGGCCCTGAAGGTCAGCCTTCTGTGACATTGTGAATTTTTTGGACTTTCTTAGTCCATTTTCTGTTTGTGTATTTAAATAACAAGGCTAGGTCTTTATAAAGAAAATAAGTTTGCTTAGCCAACAGTGCACCAGCATCAGCAAGGCTCTGATACGGCCCACATGGAACAGGCAAAGAATGGCAAGGCAGGAACACGTAGAAGAGGAAGAGATTCCTTACAGGATATAAAGCCCAGAGTCAGAGGAAAGGTCTATCTCTGACTCTTTTTTTAACAACCATCTCATGGGAACTAATTCAGGGTCCTACAAAATGTTTCAGAAGGCAGTTTTCCAGTGACCTAAGAACCTCACACAAGGCTTCACCTCTAAAGGGTTCCAGCCCCTCATCACCGCCATGATGAGGACAAAGACTGTGACACATGACCCTGTGGGCTACAAACTCAAACTATATCCAGACCTTAGCAGGTGCTTTTTTTTAGTACTGGAGATTGAACTCATGACCTTGTGCTTGCCAGGTAGGCACTTATGCCACTGAGCTAAATCCCCAGCAGCAGCAGCAGTTGCTTCTTTTGCCTCTGACCCTTACTGACAACAGAGGCTGATCATTCCTATTGCTCTGAGCCTCCATTAACCTTTCCTCAAACTCTTCACATTATTTCTCTGATATTTTTCCTACCACACTATTTTGTTCCCCTCATCCACTACATGATTACATATACCCCAGGTACAAACTCTCCTCCTGTCACAACCTACCTGTTTAATGATGGTTCAGACTTGGGAGCCATGGGGGGCTATTTGATTTTGTGATCTCCAGCTTGAATTTACC
This sequence comes from Dolichotis patagonum, assembly GCA_004027295.1. Taxonomy (NCBI): domain Eukaryota; kingdom Metazoa; phylum Chordata; class Mammalia; order Rodentia; family Caviidae; genus Dolichotis; species Dolichotis patagonum. The sequence goes on from PVJX010021200.1 coordinate 27,421, forward strand.
ACCAGACACCCAACTTTTTTTTTGTACACCTTGTTTATAGAACCTCAATGCCTTTTTTGTACATCACATCTTGTTTATACAGCACTGTACCACACATGTTATGTTATGTTATGTTATGTTATGTTATGTTATGTTATATAATACCATATTATATGTAAGAGTTTGGCAAATGAAATCAAAATAATCAAGTTAGTTTCCTTTGGCCATTTCTTTGTTCTCAAAAGTGTAATGCAAATACTGTACAATTCCTTATTCAATTCCTTATTCAGTGCCCAATTAGTTTAATGACCAAGTTACAGGAACTGAACTGGGCCATTTAATGAAGAATGTCTGTACAAGTTCCTCTGAATCTTTTGCATAAGGTAATCAAGTTTACACACAGTCTGCAAAGTAGACTTTCAAGATACTTTGAATATTATCTGTGATTTCTTCTCCTTAAAACATTCCAGACTGCAGTAAGCATGTGATTGTTAATAACATTGTGGATTGAAGGATCTTGTTCTCCAAAGGTTATTTTGAAAAACTCAAGAGTTTTCTATAATAAGGAAGTGTCCGTGATCATTATAGTGGAAGCTATTCTATATGCCACATTTGGACATTTGGACACATTTGTTTTAAATAAAACAATATTTAAACATAATTAATTAAATTCTATATTTGTTGAGATTGCCTTAATCATTTTCTGATTGTATTTTTTTTTCTGTTACGACATACAGTTCCTAATACCATAGTACAATCGGTCTTCCTGTTCTGTTTCTTAAACCTGCAATTGGCTATGACAGTCTCTCAGGGTTTCCTTATTCTGGAGAAGGTTGATATATTTGGGTACTCTTGGCTGATGCTTTTGTATTCCATTTCTCAGTAAAAGTGAAGCAAACCTGCAATTAGCTTTTTGTTTTCTTATGATTACACCAGGGTTGTTGGTTTTGTGGAATTATCTCACATTTCATTTTTAACTTTCTTATTTAATGGGTACTTAAATGCAATTCATCTTGTACTCTATTTTCCTGACCACATTAATGGAATATGCTTTTAGGTTTATGGGTGATATTATTATGTAGAGTTTACCTTCTCCAAAAACCATGCAAATCTGAAGCTATATAAGCCTAGTTCAGACACTGAGGTGCTGACCTGATGAATGAGTGGACCCTTGAGGAAGTCCAGTCTACCCAGGGTGCCTTCTGTCCTCAGTGGTAAGGCTTAAAATATCATAGGTGATACTGTAACATGTTTTCAGGGTGGGCGGTTGATTGTTTTGTTATCATTTGATATTTTGGTTTTGAGGATTTTGTCCAGTGCCTTTTCCATGAACTACGTGTCCCACCCATTAATAAGCTGAATTGTGTTCTCCGAGAATACAGGTTGAAGTTCTACCTCTTCCTCACCCATAACTGTGAAATGACCTTTTGTGAAACAGTATCTTTGCAGATACAATGAGGCTAAAGAGGAGGCAATCATGATGAAGATGAGCTGGATATGACAGGAGAAGATCTTCAGCTCTCTAGATTCCACACTAACCACAAGGTAGCACCTGTCAACAGTTGAAAACCTTTGTCATGAATATGTACTGTAGATAATAAATAACCACACCAAAACTCAAGCTAAGCCAAGTCCTTAGACTTACTCAATCCTCCATGGTCCATATGCAGTAAAAAGAAATATCACCAATCTTGGGTTTCAACCTTATTTACAATAGTCTTGACTTATTTTTACACAGGGTCCACCACTGAATCAAAATTTCATCAAAACAAGTGGGAAAGGAGCCATTAGTAAAAGATGAAGTAGTTAAAAGAACAAAACACAGGGTTCATGCAAAATTTGGAAAATTCTGGCAGGAACTCTTGGATAACTACCGTAGTCATGTCAAAGTCATTAGATGGAAAAATGGGCTACTGAGATAACAGCTATGTGTGTATGTATGTATACAGTGTAAATAATACAGAAAAGGATATTACTAAAGATCAATAATTTTTGACAGACTAATTAGAAGATTTGATAAGACAGAGTAAATAACCATTGTAGATAGGACAACAGAAATTATGCCAACTGGAAAGAAAGAGAGAAACATAAATAATAATAATATCAACTAAGAGAACAATAATAACTGTTGAACAATATCACATGGTCTATTATATATTTAATTTAAATCCCAGGACTAAAAGAGAAAAAGAGTAATAAAATATTTTAGAAATAGTGTCTCCCAGGTTTTCAAAGATAAGGAAAAGAAACAAATCACAAAACAGTTCTAAGTAACCTAAAAATATAAACAAATAAATTTAAAGGCTGTCATATTATATAATGCTATGAACCAAAAATAAAGACCATTCTTCCAGATACACAGCCAAGAAAAAGGTCAAAATTATAGTAGACTCATCATCAAATACTATGAAAGCCATAAGACATTGAGTGACATCTTGAAATTACAGGGAGAACAAGGAAAAATAATGTTATTTCATAATTCTTCATCCAGTGAAATTATCTTGAAAACTGTGGGTAAGTATAGGCAGGTAATAGCTAATAAAACAATATAATAACAACTGATTTAGGCATATCAATTATGCATATTATTTTAAAGCAGCGACTAAAAAAATAAAAACAGAATATCTAACTTACTTATTAATGATGGAAGGTAGTAAGAGGAAACCAAAATATGTAGAACATCCAATATTTTAGGTTCTCAAATATTTTAAAGAGGCTATTTTTTAATTTAAAAGATAAGAGAATTTTTATAGGCTGTTTAACAATTTGTATGCAAAATATCTAATGACAAAGAAATGTCAGGTGACTAAAAATGAAATAAATTATAAAATAAAGTTAAATATACTTAAGTGCACAGTAATACAAATACATTACTGAATAAGTATAATGGTGATGAAATGGTGATTTAAGGAAATCCTCCTTCAATCAAAATATATTAATGCATTCATCTCTGGCTTTGAGTGCCTTCTATATTTAAAACTCTCCTCAGAATACAGAAAGAAATAGTTGGGGCGTAGAATGGGTTTTTTGCATTATAAAAAGCTAAAATCTCAATATTAACCAAGTGATTGCAGTTCCATTACTAGTGATTAGACATGTTGATGTCATTTACATGTCATGTGATAATAAGAGAAGTGTGGTAACCTTGTGGTCTTTCTCAAAACTCAGACCTATTCCACGTCTACAAGAAAATCAGTAGGCAAATTTGTATTGAGGAGTGCTCTACAGATATATGAGTAATTGTCTTTAACATTCTCATCATTGTTACAAAGAAAGCCTTGGAAACAGTTACGGATGAGAGGAGATGAAGGACACATGATTAAATGCAGTGTGATGCACCAGACTGGCTTCTGGTAGGGAGATAGAGGGTTAGTGTAACACAGGCAAAATCATCCCTGGAGTTCAGTTAAGACAAACATACCAAAGTTAGTTTTTAATTGTGAAAAATATACCATAGATACATAGAAGATGTTAACAAGACAGCTACTGGGTGAGAAATAAGTAAACTATTTGGCAATACTTGAAATTCTTTGCATCTAAAATTACTCCAAACTTAATTAAAATTCATTAAAAATAAGAATGTAGAAAGACTTAACAGCAGAAAAAATATGAAAGGGAAAAATATTTGGTATAAAAAGCATATATAATATACATGGGAAATAGAAATGTGTACTTAAAGTGTTCCCACTTGTATTTCTGCAGAAGAAATTTTGCCTCTTAATAAATATTTGTACAAATGGAACTCTCTCAATGTGTAACACTATATAATATTTTCTACTCAAGCTTTTAGGATACTTTGTACAGTGTACATTGTTTGTAATTACCACACAGAAGTCCGGAATACATTTTTAAAAATTTTAATAAACTTAAAACGTCAGAATGAATGGAAAATTAGTTTGCTTATCAATTAACGCAAATAGAACAGTTTCAATGATCTACCAAAGAAACTTAAACATTTTTTATGTTTTTAATATTAACATAAATAAGTTGGTATTTTTTGCATTATATTTCATGGATATTTTAGAAAATTGGAAATTTAAAGTAAGTAGGTTTGTTATGAAGCAAAATACTGTAATGGAGTTGTGATTGGCTCATATTTCAAACACAAGGATTTCTGGAAGTAAGTGGCAAAACATTAATATAATGTTCAAAATTAGAATTCCTTATCCTCTTAATAAATAGACATTTTTATGTAACTAGACAAAAATAAGTTTAGATTTAGTGTGGCAGAAATCTTAATGGTCAACTCAGAATACTTGATCAATAAAATATGAATCCAGAACAAAGATTTCTAAATAAATTTTATCCCATTATTCTTTCTAATGTAACACTAGTTTAGATAGTAAGATGAGTCATGAGGTACTTTTGCAAAAATCTCTTATTAAAATGGATATTAAATAAATAATACATTATGCATATTAACTTAAGTAAATATTTCTTCTGTTTAATTATCTACATTGTAATTCTGAACAGACATAGGGTTCTTTAAACTACTGAACAGGAAAGAATGCTGGAGAAACATTTTTAGAGCAATCTGGAAAGTTACACGCAGTGCTGCCGTTGAAAAATGAGAATTGTAATAGTAACATATCCATTCACATAGAAAGTCAGATTTTAGTTACAGATGAATTGAAATCTTCAGGGTCCGGGATTATTTCCCAATACATCTCCATAATGTCATGGATATTCTTAACCATAATTATTTGGTCGACTCTCCATAATTATATTTTGTAATGCAGTTCAATTATTACGATTTTTATTTGAAATATTATTCAAAATGTTAGAAAAATTTGTTTGGCTTCTTTTCTAATGGGCATTATGTCTGCATTCAGCATTTTCATTTACCG
>PVJX010021201.1:0-32246 GCA_004027295.1 Dolichotis patagonum
TAATAGTTGGGACAGAAGCAAACATGGAAATCCACTTAGCCATTAAAAAAGGATGCTATAAATGTTTCTTTACTAAAGCCACTGATAAAAGCATACTACTAAAAATACAAGGTAGATATTTTACATGTATGGATAGGAAAAATGTTATACCATAATACTGATCATGGACTAAGGACTGTGAGACACTGGTATTTTTTACGTGGATCCCCTCCCCCCAGTGCTTGCATAATATGACGACAGAAAACACCCTCGTGGGACAGCAGTTTGGGTTTGGCTTCAGCCTCCACACCAGTCTCTTCTGCGGAAGGGAAGGAGGGAGGCCCAGAAATGTGCTGGTAGTGTTCCAGCAACTCAAGTAAAAGCGTCATCAGTGATCCCACGAGCATGTTCCATTCTGGTATCTTAGATTCAGAGATTCAAGAGGACCTCTGCTCAGCGTGACAGATGGTCCATCATACTTGAAAAGTTTCATCCCTGGCTCTTCAGGGGCTGGGAGAGCAGTCTGGCCTTAAAGGAATTTCACAGCGATTTTCTTTAGTGATGGATTCATTTTCTGGGATAGAGTTCACCTCTTTATTATAGGAATTTGTGCTATTATAATTTAACAGCTTTCTGTTCTGCTTTCCCTAGCACTGGTTACTTTCTTAAAAGTATCTTGGTTTCAGCTGATACACAGCCTATACAATTAAATGCTTCATTATAGAAAGGTCTGGTGTTAATTAATATCCTTGAACTTGTCAAGGCAGAAATTCTCCTCTTTGTTTCATTACCTCCTTGGATCTGACACCCAATCATGCTTTGAGTCACAAGCACCCCTCCTTGAGCCCCTGGCCTCTGGAAGGCAATCCCAGAGGGCCTGAAGGAAAGAGCCCAGGGCTGACAGGCAGGAGCTCCAACCTCCAGCCCTACCTTACTGCCACTGGTCAAGTTGCACCCATCTCTGAGCTGCAGCCTCCTCTGGTTGTCAGGGAAAGGTTTAGACCAAAGGATGCTGAGGCTGCCTCCAGCCCCACCACACCCCATGGCTTCCAAGCTCTTGCATTGGGGTTCAAAGAATTGCAAATCGGACATTGGATGGTGAAGGAAAAGCAGCTACATTTATTAAAGGTCATGGACAGAAATGCGTGACAAAGGAGCACTGCATTCTCTGCAGATAAGTTGGGCTTTCGGGTTCAAAAATGGGCTGCATGTACTTTGGCCTGGATTTAAATAGAATGCTCTTAGGGTGGCACCTGAGCTCAAGTGGGTGGAGGGATGTGAGGAGGGAGGAATGGCCCTAGGGTGCCGCCCACCCTCAAGTGAGTGGAAGGGAGCCCCTGAGAGCTGGGCTTCCTACCCTTTCCCCCATGTGAGGGCAACGTCCTGTGACCCTTGGGAACTGCAGATGCTACATGGTTTCATTTTTTGCCAAAGTAACATGAAGAAAGAGCAACTCTTACCACCCCACCCCCACTAAAATAATGAGAACAAACACATAGGAAGGAAGACTGGGAAACCCGAAAGAGGAGCACTTGCTGTCCAAGAAACATCTCAGGGTGAAGTCATGTAGTGGCTGTTGCACAGGCGGGCGCCATATCGTTAGACGAATTTTCCTGAAGGGCTAGGTTTGCCTCCAGTCCTGGCTTGGGGCCTGAAAGAGAAGCAAGGTGACCGGTCAGTATAGCAGGAGCCCCTCCAATGCAGCATCCATCTGTGACCGGCTCCCTGACCCCTCAGAGTCTGAGAACTTGTCCGTGGGGCCCCAGCGTGGAGTGGGGTGAAAGGCCTTCAGCATCCCCGCCATCTTGCTTGTTCCTCACAGCAGCTATTGATTCAGCACCCCGTCTTATCCCTGTGATCCTCAGGGCTGAGAGTCACATCAGCCCCAGCCTTTCCTTTCACCTCGCTCGTGACCTTGACAAAGGCTCTAAGCACCTAGGCTAAAGGCTTAGATGTTGCTTCAGCCACCTCCCAGTTCTGTGACCTCAGGCCCGAGACTGCAGCCATGGCCCCTCACCACTCCCTCTGGGGAGCCGGGAACAGGTGACTGAACCCAGGGATAAAAAAAAACTCACCTAGGACATTTGCAAACGCGTCGCCTGTTCCCTAGATAAGAAGCAAGGGGGAAAGTGAGTGCCCCAGTGGTGTCTGTATGCAGTTCCTCTTTTCCTACTTCTTTCCTCTCAAACATTAATTTTACGAACATCGCACGCACAGATGTGGGCCAACGTGCTGATTCTGCAGACCTGCGCTGGCACAGTCATTTACAGGGAACCCGAAGAGAGGCAGGGGTTCCTGGGGTGGGGGCCAAGGCAAACCTTGAAACCGGTCAGTTTGACCCAGGTTTCCCGGGCACAGGTACAGACCTGCAGCCCACCCCCACGCGCCCCGCTGCTTGTAACAAATCGGGACTCTGGCTGCGAACTGAGCTTCACGCGTGGAACACGCGCTCCTGCAGCTCGCGATTAAGAGCTCGCTGTCTCCAAAAACTTTTTCGCGGAGTGGAAAAAAGGGAGGGGAGGCTTTCCTGCCTCCTATCTCCGGAAGTATCGGGCTGTGCCTGGTCCTGCAATGTAGCTCCGGAATCTGAAAAATGAACCCCGTGTCCTCTCAAGGGCTGGCTGGAGCGAACGCAAAGGGCGGGTGCGGGACAGCGGGGGTTTCCACCGGGGTTCCCCAGGACTTACGGCGGTGGCAGATGATCGTGATGACCAGGGCCAGCAGAAGGGCGGCGCACGTGCCGGCCAGGGGCGCCCAGATGTAGACGTCGCAGGAGAGATCCAGCCACCTCGCGCCTGCGTCCCGAAGCTTCCACATTCAGCGATTGGCCGGGATCACCGTCCCGCCCCACCCCGCCATCCCCAGCACCACTCCCCGCCGCGGGCCGTTTCCCCCAAACTTGGACCACCTTCCAGGATCGGGAGGAGCAGGTGACCCCCGCGGTGGGTGGGAACGCAAGCCAGCCTTACCTGCCTTACCCTTAGACACCACACAGGTCTCGGGGCGCCCGGACGCGGGCTGCACGCTGGGCGCAGGCGTGGAGGGGGGCGGCGGGGGCGTGGTGGTGCGAGGAGCTGCGGGAGCAACGGGGTGGGTGAGTGGGGAGTGGGCAGAGACGGCAGAGTCCTCGGCGCTCGGCCGCGCCCGGCATCCCTACACCCCTTCACCCAAGGGCGCTCCCCCTTCTCCCGAAGGGCAGAAGGGACGCTGGGAAGCAGGGACCCTGTTGCTGTGGGCAGAGCCGCTGCCCTCCGCCCAGCCCAGCCCTCCCTGTGACCTGTAAGCCGGGGACACAGGGGTGCTATCCAGATTGTACTGGGGGGCAAACAGGGGTGCGAGGGATTTCAGTAATTTGCCCAGGACAACGCAAGCATCTGAGCTTAGACTAGCAGGGACAAGAAGCCATCTCCGGCCCCTTCAGCCCCATTGTAGCCTCGGCTTCCAGTCGGTGCCTTGGAAAACATCCAAGTAGCCCCCAGGGGGTTAAGAGATGTGAAAACCCTTTTGGGACCGAGTGTGGTGGCTCACACCCGCCTGTAACCCCAGCACTCAGGAGGGCTGGGGCAGGAGGGTCACCACGAGGTCCAGGCCAGCCTGAGCTACGTGGTGAGTGCAAGGCCCCGTGAACTACATAGCAAACTCCGGTCTCGAAGAACCAAACATAACATGAAATGAAAACCGCGTTTGAGGGTGAGCCCCAAGCCTCCCTGAGAGGCGGCGCGGCCTGCGCGCGGACCTGGAAGAAAGACGGGGACGAAGGGGCTGAAGTGGAGCATCATGTTGCCGGAGACCGAGCAGAAGTAGTAGCCTTCGTCCTGCTGGCGGAAGCTGTTCACGGTGAGGCTGTAGGCATTGCCACTCTTTGAGGCGCCGAATCGCTTCACGTCCAGCCCCGTGGCCACCTTGGTCCGGGCCCCCGAATGGTACAGGAGGAAGGTGGGACCCTTGGCGTTGTGGCGGGGCTGGAAGAGCCACGAGCACCCCGCTGGCACGTTAGGCACCAGCACCTCACAGCGCAGGGTCACTTTGCTGCCGATTTGCGCGACCACCTGCGGCGGCGACATTCGGAACTGGCTGGTCCCTTGGGCCTCGGCCACGTCTGCTGGGTGTGGGGAGAAGCAGCCAGGCTGAGCCCCGAGTCCTGCCCTCCCCCACCTGCCTGCCCCACCCCTGCCCCCGGTCACCGCCGACTCACCGAGCAGCAGGGCCACCTGCAGCAGCAGCAGCCGGGTGAGCCCTCTCGGGGCCATGGCGCGCGCTCCTCGGCGCAGGGCGAAGCCTGAAGCCCAGGTGCGAGGCGAACGCCCAGGAGCCAGGGGACCGCAGTGGGGAAGTTACACCCTTGGGCCAGCTGCGAGGCCCGACGTCGAATTTGGAGGATGTGATGTCACCCGAAGCCCCCGCTGCGGCGAGAGTCGCCCTCTTCTCGCGGTTGTCACCTTCCAGCCCACGGAGGGGCTGGGAGCTGTAAAAGGGGCCTGGTGGAGCAACTGTGGGAACTGAAAACTGGGTTTAGGGGCACAGAAAAACGATTGGAAATGGCCATCAACACGGCTCTTTGGTGGCAGTGACAGAGACAGGGGCTGAAGAGGGATGAAAGATTTCAAGAGACCTGGGCAAAGCAGGGAGGGGAGTGTCCCATTTGCTGGCCCACACTCCATGTCGCCTTGGGGCTTCTGCACTGAGGCACTGAGGCCCGGCACGGAGAGGAGTAGGTGACCCAGCCACCTCTGGGGGACTGGAGAAGGGCAGTCCAGGCCTGCTCCAGTGTCAGAGGGGACACCTTGGTGGCACCTGCCTCCTCTGCCGACCACACTCAACTCGCCACACATTGTCGTCGACTCTTAGGGCAGGGTAGCAGCGGCCTGCACGCCAGTCCTCCAGCCATCTGAGATGAACCGAGGGTCACCCCTGCAGCTCCCCTGCACTTAGAAACTCAACGCTCCAGCTGGGTTCACCAGCCTTTGTGTGAGGACTCCTCCCAGCCTGAAGGGCTTCCAGAGCCCAAGCTCAGTGTGCCTTTACCTGGCTTCCGCCTGAGTGGCCTGCTAGTCTGCTAGCCCCTACACCATACCCCAACCTCCTCCCTGTCTGACTTGCACCTCATTTCTCTCCTCCCCTGGGCTGGGCCCTGGGAAAGAAATGTGCGGGGGTGGGGAGGGTGGGGGATGGTGGGGGAGGCCACCCGCAGTTTTCCCTCTTTTGTCCCTGGCCCTGTGATCTGATCTCTGCCTTCTTGCCTATTGCTGCTCTGAAACCCTCCAGCCTCAGTGGCACACTTTCTTCCCCTTTCTTTAGGGTTTCACCAGCTTCCTCCTTAGGGTCCCACACCAGCAACCCTCCCATTGCTGCTGTTGATTCCTGACACAGCCTTCGGCCCAGCCCAGTGCCCTGCTCCCGGTCTGCCTCCACCCTGCAGCCCGAGGGGTGTGGCGGAGCTCATGATGTCACAGCACTGCCGGAGCTGAGCTGTGTCCACTGAACTGCACTTCCCTGATGGCTAAACAAAAGCAAACAAGTGTCGGATGGGCTTTATATTTGCTTCTTTCTTTATTTCTGTTATGTATTTATTGTGGTGCTAGGGATTCACCCTAGGGCCCTGTGTGCACTAGGCAAGTGTTCTGCCACTGAACTGTAGCCCCAGCCCTGAGGGCGTGGTGTCTTTTTTTCAATTATTTTGATTTCACCACCAGCACCACCCCAGCATCCAAAGTGTTTAACCATGAAATGGAACATTTCAAAAAAGCAATTTTAAGTGTCTTAAATTACAAGAATATCTTTTGGGGGGATATGGTTTACTGAGGATTGAACCTGTCGCCTTCACACTGAGCTACAACCCCAGCCCTCTCTTATTTTTATTTTGAGACAGGGCCTCACTCATTGCTAAGTACCCCAAGCTGGGCTCAGGCTTGTGATCCTCCTGCCTCGGCTACCCAGAGTATTTGGAATGCACTGGGCCTGCACCAACAGGCCCAGTAAGAGTAATATATTCTTGTAAAAAACATCAGTACAAAAAGTGAGTACAAAGTCTTCTGTCTCAACGTTTTTGATTGCCATCACTTTAGAAAAAACCACTGTTACAGCGTAGTGTGTTCCTCAGATATTATCTGTGCACAAACAGATGTTTAATGCATTGTTTTAGACACATGGGGTTATATATATATATATATATATATATATATATATATACACATACATACATAGATACATTGCAACTTACTTTTGTTATTTAGCAGAAGGAAAACTTTCCATGTCAGCAGATGTAGACCCTTTCTTTCTTTCTTTCTTTCTTTCTTTCTTTCTTTCTTTCTTTCTTTCCTTTCTCTTTCTTTCTTTCCTTTCTCTCTCTCTTTCTTTCTTTCTTTCCTTCTTTCTTTCTCTATTGGCTTTTTGAGGCAGGGTCTCCCTATGTAGTTCAGGGTGGCCTTGAACTCATTCTGTAGCCCAGGCTGGCCTGGCACTCAAAGTTGTCCTCCTGCCTCAGTCTCCCAGTTGCTGGGGTTACAGGAAGACACTACAATGCCTGACCCACCCCATTCTTCTGCATGGGTACATATTACATATATGTACCCATATATATGGAGTACATATATATATATATATATGGAATGCATATATATATGGAATACATACATATACATATATATATATTCCAACATTTAAATCTCCTACTAATGGACATTTCTGCAGTTTCTCTGTGTATACAGTTGCTGTATTAGCTCTGCCGTGATAGACATACCTGCATCACTGAGGATTACCCCAGCACGTGGAACATTTTCACATGGAAGATGGAGGAGGTGGGGAAGGAAAGAGCTTTGCAGTGACTTGTGTGTGTGTCCCTGGGTGTGTACACACTGTGCTGTTCCTCAGCTCAGATGAATGAGAACAAGGAAGCAGCTAGAGTCAGACAGGCCATCAACATGGCGAGCCTTGCTGTAGATGGCAGCTTCCGTTTTGCTTGGTTGCTGTCCCTACTGCAGGAGGAGTATCCTGGGACCCTGCTGGCCAAAAGATGCAATCCGAAAGGTGGCAAACAGGATGGGTGGACATGAACATAACGTTGCCCAGTTAGGGTGGCACTAGGTCAACCCCCAAAGGTTTGGATCTAGGGAACCAGGTCTCTGAGTGTGATGATGGCTGGATTTTTGGGGGTGCACAGCTTGAAAACAAGCGGAAGTGAGCTACCGCTGATTTGGGGGCTTTCCAGCCTCATAGCTAAGCCAAGGGTAGCGGGCCCTTTGCACAGAGCACCGTGGGGGGCATGTCAAGGCAGCATGTCAAACCCACCAAGGAAGCTTTGTGACCCCAAAGATATTTTTCATAATTGGTGGTGGATTTTCGATGTAACCACAACGGCATCCGCTCTACAGCAGGCAAAAGAACAGGTGCGACTGCACAGGCTTGGAAGCGCTGGCTCTCTGCAGCCCAGGTGTGCAGAGCACTGGGCTGGGCCTGCCTGTCACGGGCAGGTGAAGTCCCTCAGCCCAGCCTGTCGTGCTTACACGGGATGAGGAACTGGGAACGACTCTGTCACACGAGTCCCGTATTTTTCAAAATATGTAGGAAAACAAAACAGGTAGATAGACCTTTGTTATTCACAAAATGTCTGTTTCTGTTTTTATTTTGTTTTGGGGTTTTTTTTGGAGACAGTCTCAGTGTGTAGTTCAGGTTGGTGCTGAACTCACTAGGGAGCCCAGTCTGGCCTTAAACTCACAGTGATCTTCCTGCCTCAGCCTCCTGAGTGCAGGGATTACCCGTGTGCACCACCATACCCGGTAAAGTGTCAGTTTTTGAACTATGGCAATGAAAGAATTTTAATTCATACACATTAAAAATATTTAAAATTCATAACTGGGCAGGGCAGTAGTAGGAAGTTCATCAGAGCCCTCTGCTCTGGCTCCTCAGACGTGCACTAGAAGGAAAAGGTGGAATCCCAGTAGTTGCCTGCTGTCTCCCCTGGCCATTTCAGTTCTATGGACACGTTACAGATCTCCTCGTTTGCCATTCTGAAACTACCAGGGCTTTGCTCTGTCTCAGTCACGAAGAACGTGTCCATGCGAGTTTACCTCTGCCATTCTTACTTCACACACCCTGGATCCTTGAGTTCATCTGTGCCGCTTTCATCTCCAACCTGGATTTTTGCAGAGGTCTCCTAACTTCTGCCTTCATCCTTTCTGGTGAAGATCTCCTCATGCTATTCCCTGTGTCAGCCCCAAAAGGGCTTCCTGGGTCTTCAAGAAATACTTGTTCAGTTAAAAGCTAAATGAAGGCAAAAGTAGAATCTAGCAGAGCTGAAGATGTAGAGAGAGTTCATTTTCCTGACAGTGGTCAGGAAAGGTTTGACAAAAGTGGATGAGTTTGGCCGGGGATTTAGCTCAGCAGCATAAGCGCCTGCCTTGCAAGCGAGTGTTATGAGTTCAATCCCCAGTATGGAAAAAAAAGGGGGGGATGGGTTCAAAAATGAGTTATGAAATTAGGAGAGAGCTGGTTAGAAGGAGGTTAGAAGGAGGTTGGTTCTATTTCTACCCAAAATGGTGTAAGTGCCATGCTGTGACACATAGTAAGGGTCCAGCTGAAAATAAAAGAAGGTGGGAAGGGAGAAGGTAGTGCATTCAGAAGCAAGGTTGGCATGGATATAGTGGTGGAATCATAGCTGGAGTCAAGGGTTGGCTTCCTGGGCTCTGGCCATTCTTGGGTCTGGCTTGTGAGGGTTCATTGTCGATACAGAGACACCAGGACTTTGAAAGTTACCAAAATGCTTCCTGGAGCCTGGCTTTCTCTTGGATCTAAGTGTCTGTGGATTGAAAGGTGACAGCCCAGAGCCACCATGCTCCTACTGGTTCCTACTGGGAGCCCGGAAACCTGAGAGGCTGCTGAAAAAAATCAGGAAAAGGGAGTATAAAGAGAAGAGAATAAAACATTTTTTTTCTATTCAAGAGAAACTCACTTGCATACTCAAAATTCAAAGCATATATTAGAAAGACTAAACAGTTGGGGTCTGGGTCCACGCCCAGAGAAATGCGAATCATGGACCAATGTGAAAAGGGTTTTACTGCAAGAGGAAGAGAACTTGCAGAAAGTGAAGAAATTAAACCAGAACAGCTCAAGATCATAAATACTGAATGTACTGGAAATGAAAACTCAAGACAGACCGTAGGATACACTGTAAGTTAAACATAGTTGAAGAAATAACTTGTGAACTGGAAGCCAGCACTGAATACACATAATACAAGGCAGGGGAGATGCATACAGAAGCAGTTTAAAAAAGCTGTTGCAAGGTGATTTGGCTCTGTGAAATGTTTACTAGGATTCCAGAAAAAGAATAAAGGGCAAAGAATATGGAAAGAGATTGTGACAGAAAAAGTTTCATAATTAAATGCTTAAGTCCTTAAAAAATGTAATTCCTTAAGTAAAACAAAACAAAACCAAAACACTTGTCACAGTGCCAAGTGGGATAAATAAAATTATATTTCTTTCTGCACAGACACTAAGAGGGACGAGGGAGGCATCTTGGGAAGCATGAACATTTGGCCAATCCTGGGCTGGCAGGGAACATAAGCTGAACTGTAAAGTGGAGAATCCCATTCTCTCTCTCTCTCTTTTTTGGTACTGGGGACCTCGTGCTTACATGACTGAGCTAAACCCCCAGCCCTAACTCACTCCTTTTGTTTTCACCTTGTGCTGACTCTGTTGGCCCTTCTCTCTCTGCTGACCCATGCTTGACCAGTAAGCAAACTAATTGAAACTCCTGCTGCAGATCTTCAGTCTTGAGAATATTGAAACAGAAGTGTCCTAAATATAGCCAAAGAGCAAGGATTGGAGTCCAGGAGAAGACCAGGGCTGGAGTTGAGTTTGATAAGGAAGTGATATCATTGAAAGGTGGTGACATAGACAGAGAGGGTCAGAAGAGGGTAAGGAACCTCAGGGAAAACTCACCTTGTAGGAAAACACAGAAAGAATTGACACAGATTCCAGGCTGTGTAGGAAATTCAGGATGGGGCTTGAGAAGGTGGGAAAACCTCATGGGGCAGGTTTGGTTCTGATGGAGGCATGGATGGCAAGCGTGTGGCAGGAAGAGAAGGTGTAAGTCTTGTCCACGTCTGGCCCCTGCATAGGACACCCACAGATGTCACCAAGGGATTGCGTCAGGAAAGGCTGGGGTGGGTGGACAGGCAGATGGGGAGCTGCGAGGGTCATGCAGGCTGAAACAATGTTAACAGCCGGGCTTCCTCCATTGAAATGATTGCACACATTCACTTTTAACTTTTGAAAACCTTTGAACACAGAACAGTACAGCAGATAACATGAAACACTCGTGGGACCTTATTTGGAGATCCCATTTGTTTCTGATTTCTATTTGTTTCTGATTTTTGTAATTATAAATGATACCGTGATGAACATCACTGCATGTTACAGAGAATCCAAGTACAACATTTTCTCTGGGTATTGGTCTGGAAGAGGAATAATCGACCTCAGCAAGAGAGATTTGTTCGCTTCTCTTCACCCCCCACAGCTACTGGTAAATTTCAGAGTGGTGGCACCAGTTTGTACTGAGTGAGTTTCCATCACCCACATGCTTGGGGTTGCTTGGTTTTCGTCAGTGTTTCCATTTCTGCCAGTCTGGCAGGTGTGAGCTGACATCTCATTGTTGTATAAACTCTTATCTCCTTGAGGCTCTGGGTTCAGTCCCAGCTCCACAAAAACAAACAAACAAACAAACAAACAAACCCCACCTTGCCTCTCTCTGGCTGTTTGAGACTGAGCATCTTGTCCTGGATTGGTGGCTACCCAGCTTTCTTTCTCCGAAGATCGCCTGTTCATGCCCTCTGCCCACCACCCCGGGGGAGGTCAACAGTATTTAGGTAATGTCCACCCTCAGGGATCTTCCTTTCTGTCCTTCCGGGACACACCTCACTTACAGTATGAATTTGGTTGCTTAGAAAACCTGATTTCTTTCCAAGCAACTGTGCACTACTAATCTCCATAACCAGAAGAGTCTTTGGTTCTTTTTGTTGGAAGCTGTGCTGAGCCCTGACAGTGTTTGTTCTAGCAATAACAGTGTAGCAAAATAAAACACAGCGCAAAGGGTCTTCTCTTCTCCCCTGCCCCTCTTCCCTCCTTCCTCCTCCCTTTCTTTTTTCTTTTCCTTTTTTTTTTTTTTGTTTGTTTTGTTTTGTTTTTTTTTTGGTCTTTTTGTCTTTTTGAGATAGGGTATTGCTATGCACTTCAGGCTGGCCTTGAGCTCACCTTGTAGCCCAGGCTGGTCTCAAACTTGTAATGACCCTCCTGCCTCAGCCTCCTGAGTGCTGGGACTACAGGTGTGCGCCACCACGCCCAGCTCTCTCCCTTTCTTTTTCTTCCTGTCTTCTTCCTACTCTTCCTCTTCTCTCCTCTTTCTCCTCCTCCTTCTCCGTCTTCTCCTTCCCTCCACCATCTTCTTTATACACCACACACCATTTGTTGTCTCCAAACAGTTTACTCAAAAATAGAAACGTGAAGCAGTCAGTGGAAATTTTTCTTTTTACAGCAGCGGGTTAATTCTCCACCCAGGCGCTGGCCACGATCTTGAAGTAACCTCAGTTCAGCCCTCAGGCGCTGCACTCCCACGCTCTCCCCGCGCCATGACCTGGTTCTCCGGTCCCCTGCCTGCCTGAGCTGCCCTGGATGCGGCGATGCAAACACTGCCGGGACGGGGCGGGGCGGGTCGGGGCGGGGTCCCCGCCGGACCCCAGGCCTTCGGCAGCCGGGACGCGCCAGGCCCGGGGCTCCCGGCCGGTCCTGCCCCGTTTAGCCGAGAGAGTAGGAGCCGTGCCCGGCAGGGCCTTGGGATGCTCCCGCCGGCTGCGTCCCTCCCGGGCGGGTCCCCCCACACTCCCGGGGACTGCAGCCTGCAGGTCTCGGCGGCCACCGCGGTGTCCCAGCCTGATCCCTCCCTGCTCTCCCGAAGCCACTTCTCTGTGCCCCGGAGCCCTGGGCGGAGCCGAGAGGCCCATTGCCCAGCCTGCCTGGGGGAAGCAGGGCACAGAGCTCACTGTGGGGTTCAGAGTGGGGGGCAGAGGGAGGAAGAGGGAAGCACAGAGTACAGTGCTGGACGTGAACTCAGAGACCCCCGGCCGGACACTGGAGAGAAACAGGCCCTGAAAAAGGCATCCTTCCCGGCAACGGGAGCTCCGGGGTCGGACCAGCCTGGCTGCCCCCCAGTTTCTGCCCGGTTCTGCCCTGCAGGAAGCGATGCTGCCTTAGTTTGGGGGAGGCTAAGGGAGATGGCTTCCAGCAAAACGTGGCAGGTGCAGGCTTCCACCCGGCAGGGAGGTGCCCTGCTGGGTCATGGGCACCCCTCGCCTGCTGGGGCTCCGACCCTCTCAGTTCTCAGGATCCCCCTCTCCTCCAAGGGCCACCTGTTTTATTACAGGTCCCTAAGAATCCTGCTTTGCTTTGGTGACCGAGATGACTGTTGGGGGGTGAAGGGGGGTAGAATCAAAACTGATGGCATCTCTGGCCCAAGACAAGGCAGGAGAGGGGGAGACACCCCTCCCTGTGTCTGT
Organism: Dolichotis patagonum; assembly: GCA_004027295.1. Classification (NCBI taxonomy): domain Eukaryota; kingdom Metazoa; phylum Chordata; class Mammalia; order Rodentia; family Caviidae; genus Dolichotis; species Dolichotis patagonum. Next base: position 12,525 of record PVJX010021201.1, read on the forward strand.
CAATCACTGGTGCTGGGGTGCCAGCGCCATGGGGTCTCTAGGTAGCCGAGACCAGGATGTCAACGCCTTAGTGACAGAGAACTGTCCTCACACTTGAGACCCTCTCTTCTTAGGGCCAGTTGGGGCTTCTCTAACTCTTTTTTCACTTGTGAGAAAATACCTGTGGGGTCATCCTGCCCATCAAGGGTGCTGCCCAGGCAGACATGGCCAGGTCTCAGGGGACCACAGGGCAGAAGCTCCGAGGAGACCTTGTCCTTAACTGCTTCCGCCCTGCAGCCCTGCAGGGGCCCTGGCCCAGGGTGTGCAGGAGGTGACAGGGCAGGAAGGTGACGGGCTCAGAGGTCTGGGTTGGTTCTGGGCAGGTGGCATGTTTGGGCCTGGTGTCCCACTCTGGGCAGAGGTCACCCTGCAGAAAGGCCTGGGCCACGGGTTTCACCCTGCACACCAGGCTCTGGCGGGCTGGGACAGGGAGAGCTGGGAGCCAAGGACCCTCTGAAGCTCTTAGGGCTTCTTCATTTCACTCTGCTCCTGGTTTTAGTTTACCAGGGCGACCAAAGGCTTTTAGAGAATGAGCGTCCTGCTGTTTGCTACTAACAAGTCCTTACATACAGCCTGTTTCTTCTCCTGTGATGTGAACCCTCTTTCTTGTTATCCAGAGGAGTCCTCAGCCAGGGACAGTAACAGAAGCCAGGAGGTGGCCTGGGCCCTGCACTGAATCTGTGGCTTCAGCAAATCCCTAAATCTCTCTGTCCTCAGATGTATACAGTTAATATCTAGCCGGAAAAAACTTCACCTTCTTATTTATTTATTTAGTCTTTTTGAGACAGGGTCTTGCTACACAGTTTGGGTTGGCCTTGAGCTCACTTTGTAGCCCAGGCTGGTCTCAAATTTGCAACAATCTTCCTGCCTCAGCCTCCCAAGTGCTGGGATTACAGGAATGTGCCACCACACCTGGTATGCCTTCTTGTTTAACTTAAAAATATTTTGGAAAATATAAAACAAAAAGAAAAGAAAAAAATAATCATTCGTAATGCCAATGTTAACCTGTTGGTGCATTTATTTTGTGCTGTTTTCTAGTATCTTTTTGTTTTTATCCTAAAGGTATGTATTTTTCTTTTCTTCCCCTGTCTTTTTCATCAAATTTCCTATTCAGGTTTCCAGTCTGCCTTGTTTGTTTGTTTTGTAACAGGCTTTACTATGCAATCCAGGGTGGCCTTGAATTCTCCTACCTCAGCCTCCTGAGTACTGGGGTTCCAGGCAAGTGCCATCATGCCTAGGTTCTAGTCTTTTAGAAATTCTTATTGTGGGCTAGAGCTTTAGCTCAGCAGGATAAGCGCCTGTGTGGCAAACACGAGGTCATGCGTTTGTTCCCCAGTACAACACACGCAAAAAAAGTGGTTGATACAAAATTCTTATTGCATCACTTTCTCTTATGTTTTTCCTTAATCTCACTTGATAGTTGCATAATTTTCCACTCAAGTTTGTCCAGTTACTTAAACATTCATGCTGTGTCCACCCTTTCATTATGATACAGTGATTTTGAAACAGCATATAATTTCAATTTTTTTTTTTTTTTTGGTACTAGGGATTGAACTCATGACCTCACGTTTGCCAAGCAGGCGCTTATGCCGCTAAACTAAATCCTCAGCCTCTATAATTTCAATTTTTATTTCTGTTACCCAAGGGTTCATAAAAGGAGTTTGTAATTCTTTAGCTGGATATATTTTCACCTCCCTTTGTTTATAACTTTATTGCTTTATGACCTGAGAAGGTAAATGTATTTATCACTTTTTGGAATTTGAGTTTTTGATTGATGTTGACTTTGTAACTACTTTAGGCATAGTTTTGCATGAGTGATTGAAAAAAATGTATATATTGTACAGTTTATTACCTATATTTGCTCTATTCTTTATATTAATCTATTCTTGATCTACTAATTTCTGAATGAATTATAAATTTTCTAAATAGGTTGGTGGATTTACAATTTCTGCTTCAAATTTTAGCAGTTTGTGTTTATATGTTATAAGGTGATATTATAAAGTGTAAAAACCACATGGCTGTTAAAATTATACATAAAGAAACATATTGGCATTTCTTCTTTATATGCATTTTAATTACTTTCTTGGTCTAGATTTTCAGAAGGAAGTGGCTTTTTGGGTCAAGTTGACCTTTTACAGATTGGACAAAAATATATAGCATTGGCTCCATGTGAAAAATCACATTTCACTCATTTCATTACATATAATCAGAATTATTTTAAGAAAGACAAAAATTGGAATATTTTAAAATGTTTTCTTTGATTTTTTTAATCACAGCTGACTTTTGCAGATCTGACAACAGGTTGGATTTTCTTTTTTGTATATGGGTGTCTGCTCTTGTCCTTCTGTGCTTGCATTTTCTCTATTTTTTAACTCGAGGAGGTTAAGCTCTTTTAGCTCTTATGCTGTAGGAATTAGGTTTCTATTTGTTCTACCACAAAATACATGCTGAGAAGGAAAACCTCCAGCCCACTCATCTGAACCACACTCTGCAGACTGCTTCTTCTGCTCCCTGTGGACCTGAGCAACCAGCAGCCTCTGTGTGGACCAGGCCGCAGACAGAGGCCTGTGCAGCCCCAGCTCCTGCAGTTAGGGGACCTAACTTTACCTTTCTTTTCTTTCTTTCTTTCTTTCTTTCTTTCTTTCTTTCTTTCTTTCTTTCTTTTCTTTCTTTCTTTCTTTCTTTCTTTCTTTCTTTCTTTCTTTCTCTTTCTTTCTTTCTTTTTCTTTTGTGAGACAGGGTCTCGGTATGTAGTTCACACTGTCCTTGAATTCACAACAATCCTCCTGCCTCAGCCTCCCAGTATTGTTGGTATCACAGGTATGCGCTGCTATGTCTGGCTCAGAATGGAACATCAGATGATTGATTTTACATCTTCTTTTTTTTATATGCAGTATATATATCCAAAGCTATAATTTTCCCTCTGAAAATTATTTTCCCTCCCTTTGATGGATTTCATAAATTGAGAGTTTCATTTTCGCTTTAAAATATTTTTAAATTTTTCTTGAGATTTCTTTGACTCATATGTTTTTAGAAGTATGTTGTGTACTCTTCAATTATTTGCAGATTATCCAGATATCTTTCTGTTATTAATTTCTAGTTTAATTCTATTGTTACCTGAGACTTAACTTTGCATGGTATTAATGGTATTAATTTAAATTGTTCAGATGTATTTTGTGGCTCAGAATATGGTATTTTGATGAATGTTCCATGTAAACTTGGGAAGGGTGTGTGTTTTGCTGTTGTTGGATGGAGTATTCTTTGTCATTTAGATCAAGTTAGTTCATAGTGCTGTTCAATTCAGTTAAACTATTATTTATTCTCTGTCTACAGGATTTTTCAATTACTGAGAAAGGTGTTGAAATATCCACTTGTAATAGTGGATTTGCTTATTTTTTCTTAGATCTTTAAAACTTTCTGTCTAACAAAGTTTAATGGTCCATTGTTAAGTAAATGCATGTTAGATTGTTTTGTCTGCTTGAATAACTGATCATTTTGACATTATGTAATCCCCAATAAATTTTATGTTCTGAAATCTGTGTTATCTGAAATGAATGTAGTTGTTACTATTTTCTTTTGATAATGTTAGCATGATGTATGTTTTCCCATGTATTTACAGCCTATTTGAGTCTTTACATTTAAAATGGGTTTTTCCTAGACATTGTGTGTTTAGGTCTTTTTTTTTTAATGTGATAATCTGTCTGGCTTGGCATGATGGTGCCCATCTGTAATCCCAGCATTGTCTCATAATGAAAAATAAAAAAGGCTAGAGATTGTTCAATCCCCAGTACTGAAAAGAAAATCCGACCATTTCTGCCTATCTTTTAGTGATGAATTTAAGCCATTCACATTTAAAGTCATTTTTAAATCTTGTTAGGAGCAAAAGGAACCTTTCCAGATTGCTGGTGAGAATGTAAACCATTATAATTACTGTGGAAATCGTTATGGAAACTCCTCAAAAAACTAAAAATAGAAAGTCCATTTGACCCACTATATCCCTTTTGGATATCTTCCTGTTAGAGCTAAAGATATCACATTATGGTGATACCTGCATACTTATGTATATAGCATCACAACTCATCTAAATATCAACTAAATCTTGGAAGGGGTCTATGATTGATGGACAGAGAAATTATGGTATATATGCATAACGGAGTACTGTTCAGCCATAAAGAAGGATAAATTTGAGTCATTTGTTGGAAAGTGTATGAATCTTGAAACCATAATGCTAAGTGAAATAAATCAGATAGAGGAAGTAAAAGAGCACATGTTTTTTCTTCTTATACAGTATAAGAAACCCTAAATACAAATAATTTATTTTTAAAAAACTTTAAAATCATTGTTAGTACCTGTTTACAGTACTGGATCACTTTCATTGTGGGAGTTGACACATGTACATATCACATCTTAATGTTTTTTACTTCTCTTCCCTTCCTTCCCAGATATTAACAATTTAAAGAGCAAAACAAAAGATATATGATTAAAAACAGGGAGATAGCCTGGAGACAGGAAGGGGGTCCACAGATGGGGGAGCTGGGAGAGGTGAGGGGAAGGAGAAATAAAAAGCATGAAGATATATGTGTATACATACCAATTCCCCATGATAAGTCTGATTATAATGTGTTGCAAACACATAGCAATAAAAGAAACTACAAAAAATAAATAAAAATATAGTTGGATAAAGTTCTACTATTTGGAATAATTTTCTATTTGTTACACTTGTTCTTTGTTTCTTTTCTCTCTTTGCCCCATCCATTTAAATAATGTTTATCGATATTTTCCAGTGATTACTTGAGTCGGCCACCTGCACCATGCCCAGCTCTGCGTGCAGCAAAATGCGCTTGCTCAGCCCTGTGCCGAAGAAGGCAGGTGTGAAGGGTCCACACAGCACTGCCTGCGTGGTGGGCATCGGGAAAACTCCCCAACTCATCAACAGGGCAGTGAGTATTTAAGCTGTTTGCTAACTAAGGGAATACTACGCAACAGTTCAAAGTCAGCCAGTACATCTGCATGGCCAGAAATAAAGCAAACTAACACACACTGTTCAGAGGAAGAAGTGACTTGCAGACTATTGTGTACATCATGACCCTGTAAAGATTATGTGTGTGAGAGCTTGGTGGAAACTCTGCCTTTATTCAAATTGACAAGTTGATGATGTCTTTGGAGAAGCAAATGCTGTTGTTACAGTTTCTTTGTAGCCATTAGCCTTTGAACAGGAAAGAGGCTTCAAAAGTGCTTTTCCCTCAGGAGGAGAGAATGTCGGTGGGACAGAGCCACCTTCTGGAACCCAGGCATTTGAGCAGCTGCCCTGAAGCAGGAGTGTCAGAGTCAGGGTCACACACAGTGACAGGGGGCAGAGATGTCTCCCAGTGCCTTCCAGCCTGGGGCTGCCCTTTCCCCTGCTCCAGAACGATGAGAAAAGTTATTCAGAGCAGACAGCCTGGGTTCCACGAAGTGGACGCTGCAGCTCACAGGATGGGGCCTGGCCGACCAGGGCAGAGCTCAACCCCCAGGACTCAGGTGGGGCGGGGAAGGTTCTGCTGGGGTGTGCTGGGGGACCCCTTGGGTGGAGGGAGAGTCAGATGAAAGGTCTGTTGCTGTGGACCTGTGTGCTTCATGCTTTGGGTTCGAGGTTACAGCACTGCTAGGGTTCCCAGCAGGGGTCACTAATACACCTTTCCCTGAAGGCAAGAAGCCCAGCACCAATGCCCTGCCCACTGGCTTCCCACACAGGAAAAATGGAAAACTGCAGATCGATCCCAAACCATTCATGAAAATATATATTCCAAACACAGTAAGACTGAATGTGGAATGATGTCTTAAAGACATAAGGTAAGGTAGATTTTCTTGGATCAAGACATAAAATCACAAATCATAGAAGTATAATAATGTTATCATATTTAAAATTTTTTTAAATTACGTAGGGCAAAGCTGGGGTGTAGCTAAGTAAAACTTGTGTAGCATCCAGGAGGCCCCAGCACTGAAAACAAAAAGAATGTAGGGCAAAAGTCGGTATGAAGTGAAAAGGTAAATCTCAAATTAGGAAAAGATTTTTGCAATGCATAAAAGCAACAAAGGATGATAATCCACAATATATGATTCTTTAAAAAAAAAAAGGTAAAATGTTTCAATGAGCAAAGGGGAAAAGTACAAGACTAAGCCAATATCCAAATAAAAAGACACTAGGCTTTACTTAGATAAGTGAAATGCAAATTAAAGTGAGTGATATTACTTCATACTCAGATTATCAATGAACAAATCTAAAAATAGCAAGCATGAATCAGGGGTTAGACAAACAGGAACTTTTATGCAAAGTTGATGGAAACATAAACAGTACACTGTTTCGGAGATTATCTGGAAATCTCTAGCAAAAACACAAATGCTCTGGTCTTGGCATTTCTACTTCTAGTTTATCACTCAGAGAAATGTATATGAATGTCCATGAAAACACAAACAATAGGAACCAGAAATTTCAAACAGCAGAAATTGGAAACAACCTTATGTACAATGATCAGGGAATAATAAATAAATGGTGATAAATTAGTAAAATACGAGTCAATAAATAAGGTCCACAGGCATCAGCATGAATAACTCTCAAAAATATAATGTTGAATGAAATAAATTTAGAAAAGTGCATTACAGTAGGCATCACTTGGAAAATGCAGTCATATGCGAGAAATGCTATATAGTCACTGTTATATCATTATTTCTAGACTGGTCCTCACAGAAGGAAAGGATTGCAGGTAACACATACAAAAGCCTGAAGGCAGAAGCCACACCCTGCAGGAGGGGGGTGGTACAGGAGATGGAATGAGGGCTGAGGCAGGGGTCTTGGCCCTAATTTTTGCTTCTGAAAAATTAAAATACATTTAGCAAAATGTTGTATTTGCTAGATGATAGGTATCTATCATCTAGTCAGATGATAGGTATCTGAATATTTACTATATTGCTTGTAGTCCTTTTGTGTATATTTGCCATATTTCATAATTCAAAGCAAAAAAAAAAAGTTAAAACTCTGCCTTCTGGGGCTGGGGGTTTAGCCTAGCGGCGTAAGTGCCTGCTTGGCAAATGCAAGGTCGTGAGTTCAATCCCTAGCACAAAAACAAAACAAAACAAACAAACAAAAAACCACCTACGAAACTCTGCCTTCTTCCAGTTCATAGAATAGAACAAGTTATAAGCATCTTTGATCCCAGAGCTCTCAAGGTTAATGAAACATTCTGAGTCCGGCCTGAGTGACGGTGAGATTTTAGGCTACTCAGCACTAGCTGGTGTCAGCTAGGCATGGTGATGCATACCTGTAAATCCCAGCGTTCTGGGAGGCTGAGGCAGGAGGATCAAAAGCCATCCTGGGCAACTTATTGAGACCCTGTCTTAAGAAAAGCCTGGGGATATAGCTTAGTGCAAAAGCCCCGTGTTCAGTCTCTAGTACCACACACACACACGCACACACACACACACGTGCGCACACACACACAGGCACACACATACATGCACACACACAGAAAAGAAAAAAGAAAGAAAAAGCTGGAATATGGTGTAATAACAGGGACAATGATTTAATTAATGCTCATGTGTGAGGTAGGCAGGATCATCTTTGTTTTATATTCAAGGTCCAGAGAGGTGAGTTCACTTGCCCAGGGGTGCAGAAGCAGCCCGGGTCTGCCACCCTAACTACTGAGCCATCCTGCCTGTCCCCCTGCCCTGACCAACTGATCCTCCCTCCTGTTACCTCTCCTCTGCTGAACTGTGGGCTGTGTAGCTGCCTTTACCTGCTTTGGGTGATGGATGCTCGTGAAACAACTTACTTTTGTGTTTTTTCCCCAAATAGCCCAGTAACTCCAAGTTTTTATCAGACTAGGTGGTCTTCCCCTAAGTTCCTCTCCTCACTGATGAGGTTTGCTCTCCTGGAAGTCTCTTCTGGGCTCTGACACTTGTCTGCAGTAGCTAAGGCCCTGGAGTGAGGCTGCCTGGGTTGAATCCTAGCTCCCCGGTGTATTAATGCTGTGTGATTCCCAGCAAGCCCTGCGCCTCTAGGTCCTGTTCCTCGCCTGTTAAAGTGGCTCTTCACACCTACCCCATTCTGTTTTTAGGAGGGTAAACAAGAAGGGGAGCACACAGCAGCCCATGTCAGTGCAGTATCAGCCCCCTGAAAAGCACACAGCTGTATTTTTCCAGTCACTTTGAAGCCAGGAAGCGAGGTGGGGTGTTGACCTGGCAGCCCCCCTTGACTGAAGCTCACACGGGGCTCCAGGCCCTGGCCCAGGGCTGCAGAGTCAGAACCACCCCAGACTGGTAGAGGACACTGCGGCCCCGAAAACCGAAAGCAGGCAGAGCCCCAGTTTTGGAGCCAGCGCAGACCCCCGGGCGGCACAGCCACCCTCTGGGGCAACACCTTTAGAACCCTCTGAAAATCACGGTTTCATTTTTAGCAATTCCCTGCTGCATCTGGGAGCCCCCACAGAGCAGAGCTCTCCGAAGGCAGGGTCTTGGGGTCCCTGGCCCCCAGCCTCTCGCGCCTGTCCGCTCCTCTCCGGAAGACTGTGCAGACGCGGACGCTTCTTTAGGGTTTGTGTCTCTGCCTGTGCCCTGTGCCAGAGCCGCTGCCAGTCTGCGGCCTCCCTGGGCAGTTCCTGCGCCCTGGAACGGATCTGCCTTGAGCTGCCCCTGGGCACCGCTGTGGAACCGAGCTGGGTATGCGGCGGGATCGACCTTCTGCCCTGCTTGCAGCAGAAATCCCTTGCTGTGTCCCCGTTGTAAATGCAGATTTAAAATGCTGCAGTCTTCCAAAGTAATACTGCGTGGCACACGCCTGTAATCCCAGCCCTGAGGAGGCCGAGTTGTGAGGATCACTGAGTTCTAAACCAGCCTGAACTAACTAGAGTGACATCCTGTCGTGAAAGAACCAAAACCGAAACAAACAAAAAAGTGTATCAGTACTGAGAAAGTAGTTCCTATCTGTAACATAGCGAGGGAAAACGAAGATATCTATGATGGATGTGCTGGGCTCGCAAAGCCATTCGATAGGAGATGTTAAAAGCTATACTACAAACATTAATGCAAAACGGATGGAACAGGTCAACAGGCGACCAGAAACTGTGAGAGGACTAGAAAAGGCAGGGGAGAGACTTCAGGACACTGACCTGAGCAAAGAGTTTTGGCCCTAAATCACTAGTTCAAAAGTAAAACTTGACAAACGGGATTATGTAAAACTACCAAGCTCCTGTGCAGTAAAGGAAACCATTGATAAGTGAAGAGATGACCCAAAAAACGAAATAGCATGTAAACCACACACCCAGCAGGGGATTACGATCTATACTATGTAAAGAACTCTAATAACTCAACAGCAAAAAACCCAAATAATTCAATTTTAAAACAGGCAATTCCAACAGGCCAACCAACCAATTTTAAAACAGGCAAATGATCTCTAAAGTAGCCATCAAATAGCCAATAAATGTATTTTTTAAAAAAACCAAACCCTCAATATCACTGATCATCAGTGAAATACAAATGAAATCAGTGTGAATGACTATTACCAAAGAGGCATGCCACCGCCCTGGGAATCTGAGACAGGAGGGTCAAAAGGTTAAGTCTCACCTGGGCAACCAAATGCCTTAGCAAGACCCTGTGGTAAAAGAAAGAAAGAGAGGGAAAGAAAAAAAGAGAGGATGGAGATGTAGGTTAATGCAAAGACATCAACCCCACTACCAATCAATCAATAATAAAAAATAAGGCTGGTGAAGATGTGGACAAAGGGGCTCTCGTACACCATTGGTGGGAATGCAAATTAAATTAGCAGAGCTATTATGGAAAGCAGAATGGAAATTACTCAAAAAACTAGAACCAGAACTACCACAGGAGGCCGCAATCCCATCACCGTCACCGTCACCGGGTACTCACTCAAAGGAAAGGAAATTATACATCAAAGACATCGCACCCCACGGTCACTGCTGTGGCACAAATGGCAAAAGCCAAGATCCAGAGCCAACCTAGGAGTCCGTTAATAGATGAACAGATAAAGAAAAGCGAGATACGTGTACATCCACACGCAGTGAAATAGTGTCCCTCCATAGGGAGGAGGAAGTGCTGTCACTGTGACCACACCAGCGGAGATGCAGGACATGGTTAAGTACGTTAGGCATGGAAGGAGAAATACCGTCAGTTCCTACTGATTTGTGGAAACTTAAAAATAAAAGTGTACACTGGCTAGAAGTAGTGTAAACAGTGATTACCTGAGACTGCGGAGGGTGCAGGGAGGAGGGAAAGGAGAAGTGGTTAAAAAGTACAGGGTCTGACTATGTAGCCCAGGCTGACCTGGAACTCATAGTGATTCTCATGCCTCAGCCTCCCCAGTGCTGAGGGTCCAGGTGAGTCCACCACACCCTGTGAGTTAGCAACAACAAATTGTGTATTTCAGAATAGCTAGTGGGCAAAAAATAAAAATAAAATAAAATTTAAAAAAGAATAGCTAGTGGAGGGGACTTTGGCCATCCCTGTGATAAAGCACTGATACATATTTGAGATGTTGAATGTGACCGTTACCCTGACCTGATCCTTATCCATTGTATACATCTATTGAAACATCATGTGTTCCTCCATAAGTATGTGTAACAATGTATATCAATTAGAAATAAAAAATGCTTTAAAAAGAGCTATAAAGACATACATACCCATGAACCCTGTAATTTCAATCTGAACAATTTCTCCAGGGAATATAATATTATGACTTAGCACATTTGGATGGGAACAGACATGTTAAAATGCTGGAAGCATTCAACACATTCAAAGAAGAAATATTTGAGTAAATGACGGTCCATTCAATACAAGGTGAAGCATTAATAATTTGGAGTGTTAGGGTTGTGAAAACTATGCAGAAAATAGGGAAAACATGTATAGTGTACTTAACAAAAACATGCATTCAGCATGATCGCTGTGTTGTAAAAGTTTTTAAAATGTGTGAGGTTGGCTGGGTGTGGTGATGCACTCCTGTAATTTCAGCACTTACAGCAATTACAGGCGGGAGGATCACCCTGAGTTCGAGGCCAGCCTCGACTGCGTAGTGAGTTCAAGGCCAGCCCAAACTACACAGCAAGACCCTGTCTCAAAAATAAATGAATAAGTAAATAAATCACACGAGGTAAACACACGTCAAGATGTCATTTCCCTGCTTTTTTTCCTTGGTAAATAAATTTCTGCGTCTGCATCACTTTCACAAATGGGAAATTTAAAGGCACCTCATTCCTTGCCCTGTCTACTGCTGCTGGTCTGCAGAGCTGAAAGCCTCTTCGGTGGACAGAAATCAAGTTCAATTCCTACCCTGTGTTGTCTCTAGCATTTATTCATAACCCCGAAGTGCTATTTGTTCCTTTTTCCTTAACCATTTTTTTTGGAGGAAGTGAGAATTGAACCCAGAGCTCTTGCATGAAGTATTTATTTTGCCACCACTACAACCCTTTCTTTGCATTTATTTTGAGACAGCTTTTTATTCAGTTGCTGAGTTGCTGGGTTTCAACTCATGATCCTCCTGCCTCAGCCTTCAGAGTAGTGGGTCACAGCATACATGGTGCCAACCATTTTTTATACAGTTTTTAAAAATAATAGTAAATCATATCCAAAGCCTAAAACTTACCTTGACCATGGTTAAGTGCACAGTTCAGCAGCGTTAAGCACGTTCACATCCTGCATCTATCACCCGGGCCATCCGCACAACCTTTCATCCTCCGGAAGAGAAACTCCCTCCCATAACACTCACGCTCCATTCCTCCCTCCCACAGCCCCAGTAACCGCCGTTCTGTTTTCTGTTTCCATGAATCCGATCATTCTAGGTATCTGCTTGAAGCAGAATCTACTGCATTTGACCTTTTTTGCACAACTGTTTTTAAAGAGGGCTCTGAGAACGCAGGAGCGGGGCCCGGGTTTGTTTTCACTTTGAACACACTGCTCGCTCACGGATGCACTGATTACCGCGTACCCTTGACACAGGTGCCGGGCACTGTGCCAGGAGGGGGTTAGGCTTCCCTCAAGCTGCGCAGGGGTCTTCAAAGGTGGGTGTGGTGGGGCAGAGAGAGCAAGGAGAAACAGACAGGAGTCACATGCTGAGTGTGGTGACAGGGACAGCCACTGGCTTCTGCTCAGAATGGGGAGGGTTGCAGGATGGGGTGGCCTGGAGGAGGCTGAGGGGAGCCTGGGGGCCCAGGCAGAGGGGTGCAGAGCCTAAGCAGGGAGGGGCCACTGCACAGCCTGCTTGCAAGCCTGTGTGTGTGTGTGTGTGTGTGTGTCCACACTCCACGTGCTTGGGAAGATGCAGGCCCCAGGGCAGTGGGGATAGTGCTGGGGGAGTGCATTCTAGTTGCAGGGGAAAGTTGGGGTGGGGTGGGGGGGCCTCTCTTTACTGGGCCTGAGAAGGGAGAAGGAGGGCCCAGAGCTATGGCCTTGTGCACAATGAGGCCTGTGGGACAAGTGTCAGTGTGTCATGCTGGGAATGGGCAGGGTGGTACATGCCTGTAATCCTAGTACCTTGGAGGCTGAGGCAGGAGGATCACTGTGAGTTTGAGGCCAACGTGGGTTACACAGTGAGTTCAGGGTCAGCCTGAACTACATAAGTGAGACCCCGTCTCGAAAACAAAAGCAAAATCAGCCACTCAGATTCAGTATTTCTGAGATCCACAAGTACTGCTATTAAATAATGAGCAAAGTCCAGAGAAAAATATTTTTTGAGGATCAATTTCTAGCTACTCTCGAAGGTCTAAGCAGTTTCTCTGAGCCGTAGTGGTTTCCTCTACAGCCTCCAGGGTGGCTCGGGGCACATGGTGGAGACGGACAGAACGGGGACAATGCTGCACCTGTGTTTGTAGGTGAACTTAGCAGCATGGGGGGTAGGGTGGTGTTGGGTGCTGCGAGGTGGAGGGAGCGCCCTACATAACATCCCCACAATAAAGGTGCAAATGCACAGGTGGGGCCCTAGCAGAAGCAGCTTTGCCTGGCTACCCCCTGCTCCTGGGGGTGACTGCCTTCCTCGGGGCCCCCCACCTTGTTTTTGTGTCCTTCTGCTTTACTTCTTTGGGACCGTCCAGGGTACACTGGCTCCTTTGATCACTGTAATCTGACCACGTTTGAATGCGTAACTGTTGCAGCAAAGCCAGACATGCAAACCCAGAGGCTTGTGGCAGGCTTGTGGTCGCTGTGATCGTGCCTGAGCCAAACAACGGCAGGCTGCACGGGGCACGTGTCAGTGGGGCACGTGTGCCAGGTGAATGTCCTGGCCTGGGAGAGACCTGGGACTGGGCGCTGGGTGACAGCCAGCCCAGCCTCCTCTTGGCTGATGACCAAGTGTGAGGGACACCATGCCAAGAAACCAGCCAAGAAAAGGAATGCTACAGGAACGTGAGCAAAGAAAAGTGCTGGGACTCACTCTTTGCTGTTACATACGAGTCTGAATGAGTGGTTCCTAGGCCGAAAAGGAGGGGTGAAAACTGCTCTCAAAAGGCCATTTCCTGGCCCTGCACCCCACCCTTTATCGCTATTGCTGAAGGTAGCAGGCTGGGTGACAACATGTCTGCCAGCCGTCTCCAAAGACATAGGAGCCCCTCAGACCCCTGCAGATCCGCCCTGCAGAGGGGCACTCAGGAGCATCTGGGCACCAACTGGAAGTCCTACCTGGTGTGTGGACCTGCCAGCCCAGAGGTCTGTGCTTCCCCGAGCTCTGATAAATCCGTAGACCAAGCAGGCTGGGGCACTTTTGTTTTCAGGTGGTTTTTAGAAAGTGTCACTTATCATACACTGATGTACCCTTGAAAACCTGGGAGGAAGTGTGGTCCTATGGGGAGGCCAGGGCCTGTGTTGTCTTTCTGGCTCCAGCTCTCGTCAGCGGAGTCCATGAGGTCACAGGAGTGACCAGGCTGTGATATCTGCTCCACTTTAGCCTCAGTTGTGTGGTCAGGGATGGGGCTGTAAAACCCACGAAACCCTCCTAACCTTCAAAACAAAACAAACTTTAACTCATTGCCTTTCTTGCAAACGGTGGAATATTTTGAGCATCTACATGACAGGACAATTTTATAAACAAGGAACTGCTAATCAATGCATAGTGATAACACTGAATGCAGCACTGGTTCTGGACCAGGTGCCACCAGAGGACCCAGCGAGGGTGTCAGTGGCTTTACTTGAATCACCTGAGTCCTGAGTCCTGCCACAAGGAAAGAGCCCCAACCCACACCCTTACTCCCCTGAGTGCAGAAGCCTTCCTGTGCCTGTGCTGCAGGTGGGGTGTGACAAATCTACCCACTTCCTTAGGAGGGAGTACAGCAGGCACCAGTGATCCCTGTAGAAGACAGAGTCACTCTTGCTCCTGTGTGCAGTGGTGGGTTTCCCTGAGAGGGATAGAAGGGGTGGGCTGGCGCTGACACCTTGGGAACTGCCCATGGAAGTGGTCGCACATGTAGAATCACTGTGAGTTCTTTCTTTCTCTTTCTTTCTTTCTTTCTTTTTCTTTCTTTCTTTCTTTCTTTCTCTCTTTCTCTCTTTCTCTCTTTCTCTCTCTTTCTTCCTTTTGTACTGGGGATTGAACCCAGGGTTTTGCAGTGAGCTATGTCCCTAGTGCCCCCCCCCTTATTATTTATTACTATTTTTCTATTTTGAGGCAGGGTCTTCTGAGTCACTAGATTGCCCACCCGAAGCTCAAATTTGCAATCTTCCTGCCTAGGCCTTCTGGTGTTGAGAACACAGGTGTGCCCACTTTACTTGATTTTGTGGCAGCAAAAAAACCCAGTATCTTGATGTGTTGATCAAAAACTGCAGGCTGGGAGTGCTGGTGCGTGCCTGTAATCCCAGTGCTCTGGAGGCTGGTTCAGGAGGTTGCTGCAAATTGGAGGGCAGCCTGAGCTACACAGTGAGTTCAAGGTCAGCCTAAACTACACAGTAAGACCTTGTCTCAAAACAAAGAAACAAACAAACACCTGCAGACAAGTGAAGATCACTGAGTAGACTACTCTGTTTGAGCATTTCTTGGACAACTGCAGCTACTTCCTTTGAGGAAAAAGCTTTCTGGCAGCATCAGTGAGGTGTGAAATGGGTGGTCTGGGGGCGGGGTGAGTGCCACATCACAGCAGGTATTTAAATGGAGGGTGAATAAGCACATGGTGAGGCGGCAGAAGGAGATTCATGTATTCAGGACTTTGATACAAACAGCGATTTTGGCTAACGGTGACACAGGTGTGGTAACAGCCACTCTCTTGCTGTCATACACATACTTCTAGGACATCTGTTTGTCTTCATCTCACTGGCCTTGCTCCATTTTTACTGTAGTTGCTGAGGTCAAGATGAATTGTTGTCTGAATCCAAGCACCTCATACCACTGGTCTTGGTCAATCACTTTACTTTTTTTTTTTTGGTACCAGCAATCGAACTCAGGACCTTGTGCTTGTTAGGCAGGCACTTATGCCACTGAGCTGTATCCTAGTCCTCACTTTACATTTTGATTGCTCTAAGAATTGGTGAAAAACTGGAAAAAGGGGCCAGATTTTTCCTAATAATAGTCCCAACAGGCACTTGGCAGTGTTTCATTTTTTTTTTGTTGTTGTTGTTGTTTTTACCAGGAATCAAACTCATGACCTTGTACTTGCCAGGCAGGTGCTGTGCCACTGAGCTCTATATGCCTGGCCTTGGCAGTGTTTATGTCTAGGCCGTGCTGGTTCTTTCTGGGGTCCGAGCTGAGCAGTACTCACTCCCTCCTGCTCTGCAGGATGTAGCCAGCAGCTCTAGATCACTAACACCATCTTCCGCCCATGCAAAGTCAAATGAGTATCTATAAATGAGCTTACAGTTTGTAGAATCGTTTAATGATGACCTCAAGCAATCCAAAGAATTTCTGAGTTTTTCTGTTGTATCACATTGTGAAGAAGTTGTTCCTGTTACCCATTCTTGTACAGTAAAATAACTTGTATTTTGCGCATCCAATTTCCAAGCTAGGACAAGCATAGCTACATTTGCAGGTTCTATGTCTTCACAAAGTTCTCCATTCCTGCAGGACCTGCAGCATTCTCAGTACCTGAATATGCACAGAAACACTCTGAGCACCGCTTACCAGAGAAGGCCTCTTCCTCAGTCTTAGTTCCAGTTGCATCGTATTTTTGAAACATGCTCTTATGTCTACTCTTCTTGGCAGATAAGTTGTCTCCACAGGCCGGTCTTCTCTTTTCCTGGGCCACATAAGCAGACTGAAGAACTGCAAGACCGTAGGCTTCCTGTTTGGTGGTCGTCTTGGCCAATGTCTTCCGTTAGATTTAGCTTTGTAAGGGTGTGGTAGATCTCACAAATATTTGCCAGTGCTGAGGGATGAGAGTTCTGCTGAAAACTGACAGCTGTGGCATCTGAGTGCATTTCCGAGCAGCTCACTCGGCCCGGGCTGGCTCACTGTGCCTCTCCCGCACTCACTTTAAAGTGGGGCCATCTGGGCCGGGGATTTCGCTCAGTGGCATAAGTGCTTGCCTAGCAAGGTCATGAGTTTGATCCCTGATACCAAAAAAAAAAAATCAAAACAAAAAAACCCAACCCGGGCCATCTGCTAACTGCTCTAGTTCATAACCTTTTCATAATTTTGTAACATAGCGATTCTTTCATTCTCTCTCTCTCTCTCTTTTTTTTTGAGATGCTCTTGCTATGTAGTTCAGGCTGACCTTGAACTCACTATGTAACCCAGGCTGGCCTCACACTCATGGTGATCCTACTGCCTCAGCCTCCCAAGTGCTGGGATTGCAAGTGTGCGCCACCATACCTAGCTTGTCTTGTCAAGGTACATTATACACATATACATGCTTTTTATTTCTAGATAGAGATTATTTTCTTGTCTTCTCAGGCTATAAATATAATACACACATGGAAATACTGTACATGTAAAACAGGAAGGTAAAAGTCACCTATAATATTTGTGTCCCTTCCCCAACCCCCTTGGCCTATATTTTTTTGTATTTTGTTTAATGGAGGTTCTCATGCCCAGATAATTCCCCATTTCCTTCTGCCCCACCCAGGATTGTGCTCACATAGTATGTAATGTTTTTTTAACCTAGTTTGTGAATTTAGGAATACATTGAACCTGGACGTAGTAGTGCATGCCTGTAATCCCAGCATTCAGGAGGCTGAGACAGGAGGATCCTAAATTTGAGGCCAGTGTGGGCTACAAAGTAAGTTTGAGGCCCGTCTGGACTGCTTAGTGAGACATAGTCTCAAAGCAAAACACACACACACACACACACACACACACACACTACTGTATATTTCTATTTATTAAACATTCTTTCCCAGCACTATTTTAATGGCTCCGATACTGTATGGATGTGTTGGTATTTATTTCACAGGAGGATGCTTAGGTTTTTAAAAATAAGATTTGTTGTGTATGTCTGAGGTTTCTAAGTCCCGCTGGGGGACACAGATAGTTATTACTATGGGGAAAAGCGTTAACATTTATCATCTGACACAGTCACTTTTTGCAGCAAGAGCTGCTAAATGTTACTTGCTGAGCAATAAATCCCAAGCACAACGCAATTGTATTAACTTTACTCCCCTCGTGGTTTAGATCTCTAACTCATTCATCTCACTCATCGGTATTGTGTATCTTCCACCTGCATCTCCCCATTTCCTGCATTTGGTTTCTTATCTCCGTGTATTTGAGCTCTTTTATCTTTTGGATTCCACATGTAAGTGAGATGGGCAACACATTTCTTTCTGTGTTTGGCTTATTGCACTCAGCCTATTGTCCTCCCTGTCTGTCCAAGCATTTAGGACTGAATTATACCCCATTGGGTGTGCACACCACATGGTTTTTCTTTATTCACCCATTGATGGGCATTTAAGTTGTTTTCATAGCATGGCTACTGCAAACGGTGCTGTGCGGAGCACGGGAGTGCAACTCCCTTTATGACGCGGTAGGTATTTCAAGTCCTTTCCGTATAGATCCAGGAAGGGAACAGCTGGATCGGGTGGTAGCTCTGTTTTTAATTTGTCTGGGGCTCTCCATACTGTTTTCTAGAGTGCTGGTCCCTGGTGACATTCCTGCTAACAGCATCAGAGGATTCCCTGCGTGCCCCCATCCGGGCCATCACTTGCTAGCTTGTCTGATTGTAGTCATCCTCACGGCTGGGAGATGACACCTCATAGTGGTTTCACTTGCATTTCCCTGCTGATCCGGTATGCTGAGCCTCTTTTCAGAAAACTGTGGGTCATTTGTATGCCTTGTTTTGAGAAATATTTGTTCAGTTCTTTTGTCTGTTTAAAAATTAGTTTCTTTGCCTTTTCACTATTGGGTTCTACGCTTGGTAAATTTGGAGAATTAACTCCTTATGAGGTATGAAGTTTGCAAATGCTTTTTGAGTCCACAGTTTGCCTTTTCATTTAGTTGGTTGTTTCCTGTGCCGTGCAGAAACTTTTTAGTTTTGTGTTTGTCCCATTTGTTTATTTTTTGGTGTGAAACCCTGAGTGATTGGTATAATATCCAAAAAATCATGACCATGGCCAATATCGGGGAGCTTTTACCCTATGTTCTGATCCAGGAATTTTATGGTTTGAGGTCTTTCACCATTTTAAACTGATTTTTTGGGTGTGTGTTTGAATTTCATTCCAAATTTCCCCACTACATTCTTTTGTTGAAATTAGTTGCCTCTATACATTTGGATTTAGTTCTGGCCTGTCCATTCTTTTTTAAAATTTAAATTTTTTTATTTTTCAAAAATTTAAAATTTTTGTGGTCCTGAAGTAAGGCCAGCAGATTGCTGTAGCTGCTGGTTTCAAACAGGAGCCTAAAGAGAATTCTTTCTGTGGTCTGTTGGCCATTTCAGAACTTTGGAAATGGAATGGTCAATTCCTCAGAAAGAAATAGCAGGTGAGTATGGCGGACTTTAGGGGGCCTGCAGGGGAGAGACCCTTGTGCATTGGACCTGCACAGTGTTGACTTGGGCGCTGGGATAACAAGGAGCTCCTCCCCTCTCTGGGGGGTGGCTGAGAGTGTGGCAGACTTTCGGCAGCCCAAAGGAGAGAGACCCTGGTGCATCGGGACCTACACCATGCGGTTGACTTGGAGTGCCAGTAGAACAAGGAACTCCTCCCCTTTCTGGGGGGCGGCTGTGATCCTGCTGGCGTGTGGGCTGAGACTCAGACATCTCATGACGTCCTGTCCTCCATCCCGTGTCCCCTCTCCCCCTCACCCCTGCTTAGCAAGTGGGAGCCAGTGAACTACACATCTTGTGAAAAGATTGGCTATGTTACTTAGTATGAGCTCCCCATATGCAAAGATAAGGACAACCGTTTGAAAGAAAACGAGATAATATGACAGATAGATCTCTGGTTGTCTAGCTTTGAAATTTATGCTTTCTTATGTCCCGTTCTGTTCTGTTTTGTTGTGTTTAATTTTACTCCCTTTTATTTTTGTTTATAATTTTATTGAAAGAGAAAAACAAAACAAAACAAAATAAAACAATAAAGGGTAGCGACAATAAAGTATTCCAAGGAAAAAAGGAAAAGTACAACAACAATAAAACCTAAGAAATTATTACTTGACTAATTACATACTGACTTCTTGGAAATAGTTGTTCACATTACAAAGTTAAAACATGTAAAGTAGACATTCAAACAGTGAGACTGTTAACAGTTCTGCTCCACGATCTGACAAAAACAGCAATATGGTCATCCATCTTA